>JAYESA010000016.1:105159085-105189070 GCA_036927795.1 Iris macrosiphon | reverse complement strand
ACATTTCATTGTCACTTGTGGTGGTCTTTCATTTGGTCTTACTTGAGTTGAGTGCTTTCGAACATTTGATTAAGGGACAAATGTTGTTTAGTTAGTGGTAAGAGAAACTGCAAGGGGGTGTGCATCGGTCGATGGTCGACCTATTTGGTAACAACTGTAGCCGAATCAAAGTAAATCGGTCTTGAAATAATCACAGCTGAACCAAACAAACTGACTGGTCGGTTCGATTTTGAAACCGGTCGACTTGGTTCGATTTGGCTTGGTACGGCTGATCAGTTTTGATAACAAGAGCACAATCAATCACATATCTAGTGCATATCATAATAGTGTGTATATGATAGTGAGAGCAAGTCAGTATAACATCAAAATCCTTCAAGAAGCATGCAACCATACTACTAAATTAGTATGTAAACAATCTAAAGCAGATATATAAACAATGTTTTATTGATGATGTTATATGTATATATTGTGGCTTGCCAAATACTAATCATGATGATGATAATTATATATCAACATCCCGACAAAAATATGTCATACCCCGCTCCCGAATAATCGTCGGGTACGGGCCGAACATGCTCATCCTACGTTGTCGTTAATAGCGGTAGTCAGTGGTCTACACCTCAATTTCATCCAAGTATAATATTCAATTATTCATCACAGCTTTCTAAGCACGTTTTTCTCTTACAAACAATCACTATTGCTTTTATTACGTCTTCTATGTACGGGAATAAATTATGTGAATGTAAAGACAACAATCATCATAACACGATATTCTCACAATACAAAGCAATCTAATGGAAATGAAACTAGACAACAATCTAAGTCTCCAAAAGAAGGTCATTTGTGTCTGGGATAGTCTCTAGACTAGCATCACCTATGGTCTCATCCTGGGGACCATATAAAGTGGGATACTCTATGTCATCATCATCTACTATGGTTATCCAGTCAGGAAGGAGCAAAGTAACATACATATCTCACAGTGCTATACAATATGATGCAAAAAATAATATAGTACAATATAGATGAAAATGACAAGTAAACATGAAAAATAGAAATAACTATCTACATGCTCTAGCTACATGTAGAATGTGCACATGGAACACTATCAAGCATGTAGGGGCTAAATCAAAAATCAGGTATATCACGAATGATATACTATCAGTCACGCACACATGTAAATGGACATCAGGCACGTCTAGTGACGGTGTTATCATTCACGTATTTGTCCAAGGCTAGGAAAAGCACATGCCCTTCTAGTGTTCCCCCTCCCGACACGACAAGACGCGATATGTGACACGGTACAAAAGAATAATAAAAGCATGCATGAATTATTGCATAAAAAAGTAAAATAGCATGTACTTGCCTTGGTTATTGGTATGGATGAGGTGGCAAAATTTCCCTAGAAAATACGTACAAGTGTTAGATTAATCTTCAAATAACTCTAAAACTAAATTCTAATTTTTATTATTCTCCTCTAACTACTAATTACCTTTTCTAATTCCAACTACTAATTCCTTCTTTCCTACTAAGTAGTAACTAATAGTGTTGTCCTAAAACTTAATTACTAACTTAGGGTGAAGCATTGACCTAAATCTTGCATGTCAGTTTAGACATGAACTCGTGTCACTCCTTACGGACACAACGACTGATTCAAGTATCAAGAAGTCAAAGAGGGAATCGAACCTGAATGGAATTGTTTTGGTCTCGTCTTGAAAACCTCAAGGAGTCAGATACAACACCCGCATGTCCAACCCCCCCCCCCCCCCGAATCCTGAGTAAGGTATTTCGTCAAGCATGAAAAATACATAACAAAGAAAATTTATTGAGTGGTCTCTATGAATGTCCAGATGCTCAAATCAAAGGAAAACGATTAAGAATGTTAAGGAAGGATTATAAAAATTTCGAAAGAACTCACCGACTTAAAAATTCGTGGACGATCGGGTGGTTAGTCGTTGAACCAATGGCTCTACTGCAGGAGTTCGATTGACAGCTCCAGCTCCTGCTTTATCCGAGTCCCCTGTACAACAGATCTTTATCACTAGCCTAGGGGTCCGATCAACCACTCTACAACGATCGGAACATCCGAACGAAATCGAGAATGAGATCGAAGAAGAAGGATAGGAACACAATATGAATTCAAAGAGGATAAATTCAATAATTCACGGATGGGGGAAACGTCTTTGTCAATGAACCATCGGTATAGAAGATCGCCACCGAAGGATGATTGAGGACCGGTGGAAAGGATCAGCTACGGATGGAGGCGAATCGCCATTGTTGAAAGCTTCGTCGAGCTCAAATTTTAGAGGAGGAAGGAAATTATGGGTTGGGGAAGATCGAACAGGGCTTCGCTCGGAGCTGTGAATAAGGAATAAGGGGTCGACAATGTCCTATTTATAGGTTTAGCCGAGGCAGTGGCGGTTACGGACGGACGACGGAGATTCGTCGGAGTTGAGGCGGCGGAATGGACGGCGGAGATCGGTGAGCGGCCATGGATCGGTGATGTGGCGATAAACTCGAAAAACTTTTGGCGACGTCTAGGTCGTCCCAGCGCCTTCTGGAGCGATCGAGAAGAAAGACGTGTGAGCACCATAGTTTTTATATAGGGTTAGTTCGGTAATTAATAATTATTTTTTATTTTTAATATTTAATCGATAATTTAATTAAACTTTGGAAACCAACCACCATGGTTTTAAGAACTTGAGTGCAACACTAGCCTTTTCCTTCCAACCAACATAGCATGCTCGACTTAGATGAGTCAAATTAGGCATCTGCCATGACTGTCACTCACAAATTCGCAATCTCATGTCTTGTTTGGTCGCACAACTTTCGCGACACAATTACGAAAAAACGATAATTAATTAACCCTTTTGTCGTGGCGTACGATTTTAACACGCAACACCAACCCATTGCTTCCAACTAAATTTATACTATTAGTCTAACTGGTCCTATTACGCACATGACACTCGAGTTACGTTATTCGAACCCCTACATGCTCCCCATATAATATTAAGTAAAAAATAGAAGTTATGAATTTATTTAATTAATTTAATATTTATTCATATTTAGTAAATACATTTTTAATTGATATAAATTTAGTTGTAAATTAACTGTTGGGGGAAATATAAATTTTCTAGAATTTTTTCAAGTGCCTAACTATTTTTGGAAATTTTCTGTATTTAATTATGAGTAAATAAAACAAAAGAAATAGAATAAAATAAAACCCATTAACCCAAACCCATTAACCTGAAACCCAAATCCTAACTAATCGACCCAGACCCTCACCCGCAATTCCTCCCCCATCTCTTTCCCTATATATATATATATATATATATATATATATATATATATATATATATATATATATATATGTGTGTGTGTGTGTGTGTGTGTGTGTGTGTGTGTGTGCGCGCGCGCGCGCGCGCTAAACCCTAGCCCCAAACCACACCACCTCTACCATCACCCACGCCTCCATCCAGGCGACCACCCTGACCCCTCATCGACCACCGTCGCTGCGCTAAACCACCAATGCAGTGCCACCGTGCCTAGCAACAGCCAGGGCCGGCCCTGAGCTCACAGGGGCCCGGGGCGAACTTTCAAAATGAGGCCCCATACATAATGTAAAAAAATAAAACAAAAGTAAAATAAAAAATATGTCTCCACCAAGATTTGAACTAGGAACCTCTTGTGTGCAAGTCTAATGTAATAACCACTACACAACAATTGCTTTGTGATAAGAATGGTCAATGGTAAATACTAGTTCTATTTTCGGTACAAAATTATTTATATATTTAAAAAAAAAAATTTGGGCCCTTCTGGCCCATGGGACCCTGGGCGGTCGCCCTGCCCGCCCTGGGCCAGGGCCGGCCCTGGCAACAGCAACCGCAGATCCGCCCCCGCGCGCACAGCGGCAGCAGCCGTACGGCCCCCCATTCGTACAGAGTTTTCACCCTCCTCGTTCGTCCGTTTCACGTCTCATCTTCGCTGGTATGTTCACAACCTAACCCCCTAGGATTCTCTTCAAGTGGAACGAATTTAGGCCCCGGGTTTGATCGAAAAATCAACCGAAAGTTGGCCGAAAAACTGTTCAAAAATAGTTCATAAATTCAGTCCAAGTACCCATGTTCATGTCCATTTTTTACCAACTCGTTAATTATTTTCAAAATATAATTAAAAGAACTTCTTCACAATATAACCTAGATTTTTACTGTTCTTTTAGTTTTTATTAGTTTGCTTTAATGGTTAAATTATTATGTTTCCAAAATGACCAAAAACTTATTTTTAAAGAACACAAAATCTCTGATACGGGGTATATCCCACCATACGAGGCCATGTTGTCGCATGCAGATTACATTGAACGGTGTGTAATATAAACGCAGACGTGTGGGCTTTCACGAAACTTGATTTGGACGTGTGTGCACGCCGGAATCAACGCGTATCCGCCAAAAAATACCGTATCTTTGACACCTCGCCATAACTTCATGTGTACTCGTTGGTTCACAACGAAATATATGCCAATGGATTCGCAGTGTTATGCTGGTCTTGTGACCCAAGTTTGGTTCAATTCTGAGAACGTTGACGAAACACCGTTTCGTGGGCCTCACGGTTCCATATGACGGGCGATCTTTGATCGGCTCATCGAAATCCAGTTCTGGACGTTCCGTTCGGTTTGTATCATCGTTCTGGACTCGTAGACACTAAGTTTGATGAATTTGGAAAACTTTATCTTTAGCATATTTTTTGGTGCGAAGTGGGCCACATGTGGACCCCGCTTTGACCAAAAATTGTCAATTTTGCCCATGTGTCCAAATTGGACTTATGGGTAGTCAATCATAGCTATTTCAAGTATTCTGAGAATATTGGTGATGTTTGTTTCAGCAACCGGAGGTATACGTGCAGATTCCACTTTTCCAATAGCAGTTGACGGAGTTCAGAACCCAGGCAAGTGTACCTTGCCAAACTTGTAGCAGATCATGTTATATTATTTACGTGTGTTCTTTATATATATATATATATATATATATATATATATATATATATATATATATATATATTCTTGTGATGTACCTGCTCAACCTAGGACCGTGAGACTTTGCTTAGCGTCCGAACAAGATTCGGGTGCCAACGTCGTACGCGAAGTCGTGTAACGTCACTTAGAGAGTTGATTCCATGATCCTATTTTTACGTGCTTGCTTTACCAAGTACGCCATATCATAGGACACTTGATACTATTTCATGTGACAGAATCTTTCTTGAGTTATTCATGGTGATTTTGTACAGGCTTACAAGATTCATGATATGAGACTTGCATATTATATGGATATTATTATAACTCGTTGTACTAGCTAGAGGTCATGATCTTGCGTGTTATGGACATGGGACGTTGTGGACATGAGATATGAGGTTACATTGGGTGTGGAGAGACACACATGCTACAGGCTGATTATGTTTATATATACTATGTTACTGGAGGTGCTTTAGTCTCTATACTAGAGCTTGGCACATTACTGGCCCTACGAGATACTACTTGCTGCTATGGGCTCACCGACACAGAGAATGTAGTAGTCTCATCCTGAGTACTAGTGATGCTCTCATTTGTATTTCACTTAGCTGGTTACATAGCTTGCCCTGAGGATCTGTTCTTACTTGCTGTATTTTATTTTGGCTTGAGTGTTTATTGTACCTTGCTATGTCCCCTGAGGATATGGATTCAGATTATGTCCCCAGGTGTAGATGAGGAGTGCTATCCCAAGGTTTACGGGACAGGTACTACTATTGAAGACGTACATGTTGCAGAGAACGAGGTTGTTCCGGAGGACTTCTCTTGAGCACACAGTATTCTCACCATTCATTTTTATGCTTAGTGTTCTTAGATATTTGATCTTGTAGTGACTTCTGGATACTGTACTTGGAGTTATTTTTCTTTCCATTTTGATGACGAGTTGTTCCCCGTGACATTATTTATATTGCTTTGATTGGACAGATAATTTTATATTATTGTGATTGGACTATCTTTTTGTGATTTTGATGCTTTTCGTGGATGATATTAGATATATAAAATGTGACAGGTACCGTAGACCATTTTATATGTATTACAGCTTAAGTGCACTCTAACGGGTCCATTAAATTGGGTTTGCCTATTAGAGTTGTGTTGCTGGTCATTGCCACGTGGCTAGTCCCTTGGTATTTTGGGACTGGGGCGTGATAAGACGGTAGCGAGTAGTTAGGTCATTATTCATTGGGAAGATGTGAGGAGAACAACGGGTTAAGTAATTCAAGTGAATGGGTCGGGTCTGACCCATTCGGGTTTAGACCCAATAATAGATTGAATGGTTGATGATTCAAAAATGGGCTGAGGAAATGGCTATTAATCATTTGGACTTAAATGGTTACCCAGTTGCTAGGCATCAGTGGTTTGGGTCCACTCGGTTGTGGGCTAGACTTGTTCTTGGGCTTTAGGGTTGGCCTGGTCGAGACTAATTAAGTAGGCTGATGACTAAAATAGGTTTATAAAATTAATAATTATTATGAATATTACCTAGCAAACATTTACCAAGATTTTGAGAAAAATTCCCATTTATTTGGTATTAGAGAAAGATGACTTGCAAAATCAAACAAAAATTTTTGGATAAAAGAATTTGTTATTGTTTGTGTTATCATCATCATCTAGGTTTTATCTCATTAAATAAGAATCAGGTTTAGGACATAAAGCCTTCAACTAAGACGACTCCACAGGATAACAAAACTGTTATGACCTACTGTTAGACTGATATCAACTATTTGCTTAATCCTTGCCAGGGAATCAATATGCTAGAGTCTGCATACCTGTCAGTTTGGTTTGGTTTAATCAATTTTTTAAATGATCAAACCGTAACCGAACTAAATTGGTCGGTTATTAATAAAATATAGCCGAACCAATCCAACCGGAACATCGGTTAGGTTAAAAACCGATCTATTCGGTTTAGTTTCGATCGATTTTGTCGGTTCGTCCCAAATGTGCACACCCCTAGGAACAAATATTATTGCCTATTAGTTTTTCTTCTCTTTGGTGTACAAAATATACAGGACCGACCACGTAATAATGGTTATCTCATACGTATTCAAAGATTTTCTAATGTAATAGATCCTCGAATGGTATCTATGTTGTAGATCCATGTGTTACGTTCCACTCTCGAATATTCGGATACGAGTACATTCTATGTCCAACCTACGTTACGGTATCAACGGTAGTACGTTGTTTATACTACAATATCTTCTATGGCCACAATTGTCACACCCAGACTCCATAGAGTCGATAATCATCCTTCAGACATGATATCGTACGAGTCTAGATTGTACTTGCATAAGACAAGAAGATAAAATATTATGGTTTTTATAGAAAATATCGAGTCGCAGTGGAAGATTTATAGATATGAAACACACAGAGTATGTGAAGCGAAGCTCTTTTTATAAAAAAATGCAGCGGTTACAAAGGCTTGAATAACTCCATTGAATATATCAAGTTGGCTTACAACACTCTTTGATCTCTCTTTCTCACAAAGAATTTCTACTGTTACATACATCATGTCTTCGTATATCAAGCACACATATGCACGTTGCCGAACCTGAGCTTCCAACGCCTTTGGTATGTCCGAGAGATCTTTCGTACCTGGGGGTTAGGGGATTAGTACGCATCTTGTACTGGTGGGCAGGATAACCCACTCACCTAAACTGACACTAAGTGATCATGTAAAGCATGCAGATTATTTGGTGACATTTCTATTTGAACTAGATGAATTTTAGTTCATGTTGAGGCACGCCTCGAAAGCAGTAAATCATGTTCGCATGTAAACTTTGAAGTTATGAAAGCACATTCTCATGTATAGCATTGAATTCACTTAAGCAGACAAGCATGTTATTCTCGAATCTTATCGATAACTAAACATATTATTCTCGGTTGCCTCGATAGCTAAGCATGCTATATTCGAATTGCGTCCGTAATGCATGAAACACGTTGAGTCGCCTCGATGTATCGCGACTCTAAATATATAGCCGATGTGCCCACTCTTGCTCGACGCAAGGCGACATTCATCCTTTTGGCTCAAACTTTGGATAACCCACCGTAGCTTATCTATATGAAGGTCACTGACCAAGCCATAATGGACTATTAACACAACACCTGTGGATGGCACTTTCAGGGTATTTGGTTGTAACTCCTTACCTGTAGGTCACATAAATGCTTGCGTAACGCGATCTTGGCAAGCGACACCCATCCACCCGAAGGTTGTAACACCTCAGTGAAATGTCTCGCTATACTGTGCTCAATTAGCACTTCCGATTCCTCCTAGGTAGAGCGGTCCCAGTGCTCCGACAATCTCGTTCGAGGAATATTACCTAACCCGTGCATAGAAAATCCGTGATAGTGCAACATTTCAAATTTTAAGTATGGCGAGGTACGAGTCTTCTCGCCCCACTATACTCCAGTGCCCCTTTATTTGTAAGTACGGTTGAGGAACAAGTCTACTCGCCCCACTAAATCCCAACATCTATTCCGTCCTCTAAATCATTATTCCGTGGTGACCCGTAGTCACCAATTACTCTGAGGTATCATGCCCTTTTCTGATAGTTCCATGGGCTCCATGCCTCTTTCTGATACAATATTTCTCTTGATGACCTGAAGGCCCCAAGGTATCGAGTCACCATGCTACTTCTCATCACAGTGTTTCGTGGTTCGATATTCTTTCCGACGCAGTTGCACAATTTCGAACTACAACTACACGCTTTGCTTGACAAAGTGCTCTAATCATTCTCATGCACAGATGCACATTTTTATCTCTCGTCTACTGGCAGTTCCGTGGCATTGCGCCATAACTGCTCGCCTCGCTTGACGAAGCATTCTCATTCGATATTCATGCACTTTATGCATGCCTCTATACATTTGTTCCAATGTTCTATCTTAGTGTTCAACATATGTTCCGACTTGTGTTTCTTCGAACCACGCACGTTGAATCTATGATATCGCTAGCACGCAACTGATGTATTTTATTAAGCACGAAGGAGTGGAGGAGAAAGGTCAGGGCCCGCCCACCTTATACTCATCTGCCTTATCGTTTTGTCGAGCCGACACAGCTTACCGCTCCACCTGAGTCGATACAGCCTATCCCTAATTGTCGTGGTCTAATGTGAAGCACGATTTACTTAACGGGTATAACCATGCGAGCAGGTTGTGCTTCTAAATTATCCAACCCGAGCGGTTTCAAGAAAGATTGCACCATCGCTTTAAGTCCCGCTATTTTTGCACTGTTCTAAATTAATCCTCAGATTCCCTTACACAATTTATGACTCCGTGCATATGTCCGCATCAAGGCAATAAATTGACCTCAGAAAGTCCTGCATAAAAGTCTACAAATAAAACCAAAATCCGAATCAATACTTGTTCTCGAATCATTCTCATCATAATACAAGCAACTCAATGCGTCGTTCTCATTCCGACTTATGTTATGCAACCAACCTAAATGTCTTATTTTAATCATACTTAGCATAATGCACCATGCTGAGCGGAGCATTATAACAATAACCTCAACTATTTGCATCCACATATCTAACTACTAGTAACTATATCAAGATCTAAGTAATAGACTCAAAGCATACGAATAAAAGCTATGTATTTCAAACTATCATAGAAAGAGAAGATAACTAGAGAAGATAACTAACATCGATTCCAGGTACAAATTTCATGAGAGTAGCCTAAAATATATTAACGTATCCAGTCAGAATTGGAGAATAGTAAAACTATACAATAATGTCATACGATACAAAAATAAAGCTATATGAAAAAAGAGTTGCAATAAAGAATGATAGGTAATAAAATAAAATATATGATAAATAAGTATGCTACAAGACAGAATGTGTGATATCAATAATCAATGAGAATAAAGGCTATTATAAGTGATTGGAATACCGTTTTAATTTGGTATGTGGTCGGATGGGCTAATACGACACTATCCATAATAAGGGTATGTCACGTTTATACGTGAGGTGTATGGCGGCTACACACAATGAACAATGTAGGAATTGACTATATTACTTGGTATATCCCCTACCCAATATCTCACTAGTCAATATCAAGAACAATAAACAATACGAGTCATGCTCTCTCTCTCTCTCTCATGTCATGATATGAAAAATAATAAAATATAGCATTTATAATGCATTGAGAACATAAATTATAGTGTACTTGTCTGAAATTAATTATAATTGACGTGTCAGACTTAAACGTGCAAACACAGAATAGGTTCAAATGCTAACTGAGCCCAAATGCAGAAATAAATATCACCATTGATTTTAAAAGGCATCAATTATATAAAAGTCATAAAGCAGTCCATAAATCTGGTGAAGATAAAAAATTCTATTTCGGGATCGAACGTTGTTCAAAAGCGGGTACACAAGTCCAAAAAACAGAATCAAATTAGTCAAACCAAAAATAGATATATTATATATAAAATAATATCAAAATAACATCATGAGTCCAACAATGAATTCAGAATCGTGGTTCGAAAATTAAAATTTTGAAATATCATTTTGGAACTAAAATTTGACAAAATTAAAGTTTCATGATCACTAAACGATCTAGCAAATGAAGTCATTTGCAGTTTAAATTTTAGACAGATAAAGATAGCCATAGCTGCTATAGATTGGAAAAAGAATCAAATAGATCCTACGATTGGATCGATGGAAAATTCAGCATAAAGTCACTGTCATGAACATCAAAATCAGAATAATTTTGCCAACTTTGGCATTAGTTTTGAGGATTCAAATGAATTATTTAATAGTTCATTTGGGCAATCATCAAGAGGTATATATCAACAACAAATAGTAGAAGTAACTTACTGATCCAATAGTTGGATAATCTAGAATTGTTGCACGAAGTTGGGTTCCCAAAATAGTTAATACCATAAAATAATTTTTTACTCAACTTCGATGGTCTGTTTGACTAGGCAAACGTAGGAATAATTTTTTTTTTCTTGCATATTTAAAGGCTAATAAGCCTTCTCAATATAGCAATTGGATTAGAAGGAGGTGAAACGATGTTGTCATAAAATCAACCCAAAGTTGACTCCTCATAGTCAATTTCTAAAACTGAAAGTAAAGTGTTCATGAAGCCTACTTTCGTTATGGTTTTGAAGTATCAAACTTCTTCTATCGGAACTGAAATTAGACTTAAAGATTAAGAATCTTATCCAAAAGTAATAAAGTAAGTGACTTGTTGTAATATAGATCGACGAAAGAGATTCAAACATCCAAAGTTCTCTTTAAATATACTTTTCTAACACAAAGGAATTATAATATAAAGAGCACAATTAGATCAACAAAGTTGATGAGCAAAACTTTATGAGATGGAACAAAATTTATCATGAATGAAGAAGATATTCACTTCACGTTGGAATGATCGCTTTCGAAAAAGAAGACTTGAGGAGATCACAATATTGACTCAAAGATCCTCCTCGAACTAAAGTTTCTGAAATAAAAATTAATAGTTTATGGAACAGACTTTCGAATAGGGATTGATGTATCAATCTTCGATGATTTGAAACAAAATTGGAGGATTTGATATAGTAACTTACTAACAATAGGAGGCAAAAATTAGATTAAAGAATGATGAGTTGAAGGAAGAGATTTGAGCTCTCAAAGTTGGCAAAAACTCATATTCCTGGAGCGTGAAACTTGGTTAAATTGGCAAAACTTGAGGATGATCGAATCGATCCAAGCACCACCGATGTCGGGGCGGTCACTGGCAAGTCCAAGCGGCCTGGATTAGTCGACCAATGATCCTGAGGGATCGTGACGAGATGTATGGTGCTCGACATTCAATTCTTCCGAGCGATTCGATCGTCGGCCTTGGCGACTTGGCCCTGGTTCGAGTGCGCGAGGAATATATGCACATAGTTATAAACAAATATATAAATAAAACTTTGATTAATTTCATAATTAATTTGATTATTCTCCATTTGATATTTTATTCAAATTTTTATTCAATTTTTTATTTTTTTACTTATAATTTAAATTATAAAATACAATACCCCATTCTACATTAATTAAGTTAATAGGATTACTTAATTATCAACCAAAATTTTTAATTCCTATAAATTAGGTATTAATTATTCTTTCTAGAAGGTATTTCTTAAGAAGAAGGAAATGATTTCAAATTCTTTTTCCTTTTTTTACTTATAATTTAAATTATGAAATACAATACCTCATTATAAATTAATTAAACTACTAAGATTACTTAATTATCAACCAAAATTTTTAAATTTTAAAAAATTACTCACAACTCATAAATGTTATTTAGATTGGAAATTTGATTTTACTTAGGAACAATAAATTTTAAGTTGTCACAAATATATACACCTTAAAAAAAATTGTCCTCGAAATTTAAGTTAGGCACATGCACGAAAAGGAAGAACGATGAACGAAAGATTGTACCACAACATTTGAAGGTAGAGAGTAAACAAGAAAAGAGTAATTAATAATAATTCAGATTTTAACTAATGGCGTGATGAGGGAACAAATTTGGATGGTCGGAAGGAGAAGTGTGAACATTAGAGATAGGGACTTCACGATGCATGATTTTAAATGTTTGAATAAGTCAATCAAATGAAAGAAGTAACTGATGCAATAAGTTTGAGAACGAGGATAAATAATATAACCAAGATAGGTGCAGACGATCCATCAATTTAAAGGTAAAGCTTAATTCTAATGCTCAGTTGAGAATTCTTTTGAACACTTGACTTCTTCAAGAGGAATATGTGGTTCATGTTTAGGAAGTTCGAAGAATTGCATACTGTAGAAGCATGTAAAATATGCATCCATGCGACCAACAAGCAATGCGTTCCAAAGTAAAGCGCAGAAGAGATCGAGCCACAGAATCGCCTTGCGACCCAATAAGGCAACACCCATGCGACCCATTAGGCTGAAGCAGCTTTTGGCCGCAAATAGACTTGACATAACATCCTGTCAACAAGATCATCTCTGACAACAGAATCCTGACAAGTATAATTTTTCTGATTGCCTCAAAAGATGTGAACAGACTAAACGACAAAAGTCTCACATCAGCACAGAACATCACTCTCGATGTGGTACAGCGTCACATGGACAGCACAACAAGGGCCTCATATATCACAGACTCTATGCGTTCCATGCGTCTCTGGTCTTGTACATCACAGACGCCATGTGTTCCATGCATCTCTGGTTCCATCCGTCCTAGACTCCATGCGTTTCAAACGTCTCTGGCCCCATGCGTCCCAGACTCTAAGCGTCCCATGCGCCCGAGGCCACATGCGTCCCAGACTTCATGAAGATCAAGTCTTACTGTTACAACTGAAGTAGCTCTGTCCAACCAAGTGTAGGCCACGTGTCAAAACTGACTGAGTCATGCATACAAAGGACGAGAACTGTCCAGATCTTCAGCAACGAAAAATCTCAAAAAGTGCTCACGTGTCAGCTTGGCCTGCTCATGGTTACAACTGTACCTTATTAAGAAAGTACATGTGGCACCCTCCAGCATCCATATGTCCAAAGTATATCCGTGCCCAAGGATGACTATATATACCCGGACAACCTACCCAAAGAAGGAGACACACAGAGAGGGAGAGGAGGAACATAGAGCATATAGAGCCAAGCAAAGAAAGAGTATAAGCTTCTTCGACCTGCGTCAGATAGTCAACGAAATAAATGAGCCGCCATAGCACTCCTTATCCATTGCCACACCCCAGAACAAAATATTGTACTTAGACAATTCTGTTTAAGATTCTTTGTACTCTTCTTCGTTCCTTAAATACAAAGTTTTACACAAATTCATTTAATGGCGAACACATACGAATGTACGAAACTGAATTGGGATATTAAATATAAATTATGCAAAAGCATGAAGATGTAAAGGATTATGAAAGCCATTGGTCGAATGATAGTAGGTAGGAAGTATTGTAAAACAAGTATGTTGCAAGATTCAAAGTTCAGAAAATGATAAAAAGATAAATTTTACATGGATGAGCACAATCTAAGGAAATAGTTGGATTTTTAATTTTATTATCCATACTATCTTCTTGAAGGCTTAGTCTTTTTCGAGAATTTATGTGAACATATCTTTCTAACTCCTTGTTACAGTCATCCTCTTATCTTATTTCCCACATCATAACTATCCAACCGAAGGCTATTGTTTAGTTTCATAATCCAATTTTTTTAACATATCGATGGTCACTTGATCCACCATAATTCAATCTCTCATCCTCAAAATCCTTGATCTTTTGAGTCCATATTTCTTGATTCATCATAATTTATCTCTATCTTATAATCTTGTAATCTTATTTTCCATTATTGTCATTTATGAACTCCAAGAACTATGGAAGGTTAAAATTTTCAACTTGACCATTAAGGTATCAATCGTCTCAATTTTTTTAACTTTATCATTTAAATTCTTGCCTCTATTGTCTCCAATTTAAGAATATACTAAACTTTAATATGTACCCTATAAGTCAAAATTTTCTTCATATATCTCAAAATCACATCCATGTTAGTCGATCTTTATCTTAATTTTGCATTTATATATTTTCCTAAATCTTTATCACCACTTACTACTTTTATGAAACTACAAAATCTCAGAATTTATTACCTCCTATAACTAATGATTTCTTAATAATCGAGTACCATATTTGTAACCAAATCCTTAAAATTTTAACCTTCATTTTGACAACCTAGTTCGTTAATATTTAATTTTCATCTATGACATCTTTGCCCTTTGAGTCCATATTTCTCATTTCCTCGATCTTTACCTCACTTTCATAATCTCAATTCCTCGATCTTTACCTCACTTCCATAATCACTTACTCCTATGATTCATCTTTGTCGACGACGAATTCCACAGACTATGGAAGCTCACAAATTTATAATATTAACTACTAAGAAAATTTAACATCACTATTAAATTCATTTATTCTATTTTCTCTAATCCTAAGAACTTTATCAAATTGGATATAAACCTCTCGAGTCAAACTTTTTGTCCCGAATCCCTATGTCATATATCTATATTTATCAATCCTTATCTTTATTTTATATTCATTAAAACTCATGAATCTTTTTAAAGCTTCTACCAATCAACATAAACTTACTATTACATCTAACTAATTAATGATCTCATAACTCATGTTGAAAATATTACTTTAAGCATATCAATCTAATTTTTACCACTTAGTTACTGCCGATTCTAACTTAAATCTTCTACCAAAATGGATCTTTACATATCATGATCCCTTGTCCACCTTTAGATTTATTCCATTATCTTAACCATTTTGTTACCTTAAGATATCTCAAGTTATCTAATTTAGGGTAAGAATCTCTAAAAATTCCAATCATAGTCTATTACTTTCTATCATCTCACAACCTTAATTACCAAGAGTAAGATCCTAAAGGTCAATTGTTCAAATCACTCATTATTTATTTTAGTAATTATCAATAACATCATTCAACTTCAAATCACTTTGCTAATAGCCAATCATCACCTAGTGGTTTAAACCTTTAATGATATAATTATGTTATTTCTTCAAATTTATATCTTCGAATTAGAGGTTCTTCCTTTGTATCTTTTACTACTCAGACTTGTACTATTATATTAAATCTTAAAAATTCAAGTGTTAATATTTGATCCAAATCTTGTTGGTGAATGCTTCCATCAGTTTTGTCTAATTTCTCTCTATATAAATTGTAACCTCAGAATATTTATAATCCTTAAAGGTCCTGTCATAAAAAACTTGCACACTTAAAATTTAGTTATAAATTCTACCAATTTGTTCTTTTGTCAGTAGTAGTACATAGTTATGATCTAAACTTCTATTACATACTTTGCACCACTACTCTTCCCTTTGTTAAACAAATATTTTACCACTAGCATAATTATGAAGTCCAACCGCTCATAGTTATCATCATAGAAAATATAAAAATATGTAGGATAACTGTGGTTAATTATGAGTCATAATTCTACATCATCTAGAAGGTACATCCTTAGTGTAGAAAAGAATAATGGATAATTTATTATTTAGGAGGGAGTACATATATATAGGAGGAGGCTAGCCTCCTCCTTATTTCCTATCTGATGTGGGACTAAATAAGTCCTTATAACTCGACACTCCCCCTTAAGATGTACGATATATATCAATCATCTCCATCTTGTCACAAAATATATCAAACTCTCTAGGACCTAAACATTTAGTTAAATAATCAGCTAACTACTCCCCTGATTTCACATAGCTTAAAGTCAAAACTCCTCTATTCAACTGCTCCTTGATGAAGATCCGACCAATCTCCATATGTTTGGTGCGATCATGATGAACTGGATTGTTTGTAATATCAATTGTTGATTTATTGTCACACCAAAGTTATAGATAGTTTCCTCTAAACAAACGCATCTCAAATAACAAGCTCTTCACTCACATCATCTTGCATAGGCTAACTGCCATAGCCCTCTACTCGGTGTCATGTCCTGATTTTGTGGAATCGATAGTCATCCCCCAGGCGTGATGTCATGCGTGTCTAAGTTACGCAACGCACATGGCCATGGTATTTGATATAACGAGCACATATTTAGAGTACGCAGATAATTGAACACAATATTAAAATAAGATTTTTTTTCTTTATTGATAAGGAACATCATTTAAAAACTCTTGAACAAGAACAAAAGGTTGTCGCACGGACTTACAAAAGCGGACGCAAAATGAGATAGTCGTCTGATACATTACATCCTTTTACTAAAACTTCAAAAGCTATATACACCTTCGGACGAAGCTATCGCCTTCCTACGGAGCTACATAAGGTATGTGCATGAGCTCCAAAAGTAGAACACGCTTCAAAAGGGCACAAACAGGGTGTGCCGGTAGGTGGACTGGATTGGAAAGTCGTCTTAACTCTTTGCAGGATCGCCTTAGCATGGAGAACCTGTTATAACGAGGGTCAGTACATCGAAATGCACTGGCGATGGCGAGCTAGCCCAACTATACCAATCAACATGTTATTTAAGTGAAGCATGCAAGTTATTTTATGGTCTTTCTAGCTTGCCTTAGTTCAAGTTACGAGCATGCAATAGATATGAAATTTGATTGAAATAACATGCCATAGTTTGGTGACTTTACTTGCTCGCCTGAACCACCTGCACAAAATTTACCATAAACTTTCCTGCCATGAAGACATAGTTAGCTTGCACAGTTTAAATATACGAGGAGGTCACTGGCATGATACCATAGTGGATGAGTTATAGTCTCAGAATAGAATGACATGCAACGCAAGGAACATGGGCATTATAGGCCATCCCGTCCAAAGCAGTCGACTATCAGGAAGTTCTGTCCAGATCAGATCGGTGCCAGTGCCCAAGTGACCATCCGTAGAAACTAAGACCTTGTGCATAAGTTGTCCGTGACCAAGCAAATTCTAAACTAAGTCATCAATCGAGGCAGTTCAAGACAACACAGGCATGAGACAAATAACATGGCATGATCTAATTTGCATAGTCTTTTTGATCAGTTTATCGCATAGTAAAGTGTTCTACACATTGCACAATAATAGAAGAATATGTTCTAACTAGAATTGAAACACAATAAAAGAATATTCTAAGCAAACTAGCATACAACAGTATAATCGTTCACAAGTTGGGTTGACAAGCATAAGTATTCCAAGTCTATTCCATTTTATCATGATATCTTTTAGTTATTATGGTATCGTTTGATCGGAACAATCAAGAAAGCAAGATTATTAGGTGTGAAGACTTGGAAGAAGTGCTAGCTAATTGGGATGGTAGCCACTCACAAGTTGGTGGAGGTAGGGAAGGAAAGAGGTTCTTCAAGACTCCACTTGCGCGACGTCTACACGATCACCTGCATTGCCACAAATAGATGAGTAATGCCTCTTCCTCTCATTCTCCAAGATTAAAACAAAAGCAAAGTTCTACGAATGAAAATAATATAAATCATTAAAATCATTCAAGAAAACGTAAGCTCAAAAACTAACTCGAAAGCAATAATACGACAGCAAAAACTAGGCAAAAAACTTACAGCGGAGAGGTCCCTCTTGACTCTGCCGCTAAGTCCGTCATTGGGACACGATCCACTAAATATGGGAATCAATTCCGAAGAAGCCAATCCACAGTGAGGAAATAATCTTGATTCAATCTATCCTGATCAAATATAACGAAAGTATTTCTTAGTCGCGCTCCCCAAATAGGGGGAATGTGGCACTACACTTGGTCTCAGTTGTAGACCTAGCCACTACATCTTGTTTATTGCTACGCCAAGATACAAGATTGCTTTCCTCCAAAAAAATACAGTAACCGATAGTGTACTTGTGATCGTCCATACAATCTGCCCAATTGGCATCACGGTAGACTTCAACTCTCAGATGTCCAGAACTTCTGAACTATAACCGCTTTCCTGAACTTCCTTTAATATATCTGAGAATTATGCGAACTGCCTCCATATGCTGCTTGCTGGGATCATGCATATATCTACTCACCATACTTACGGCCTGAGTAATATCAGGTCTCGTATGGCATAGATATATAAGCCGACCAACTAATCTTTGATATTGCTCCTTACTCACCGGATCACCACCTTCGGCACGCAACTTGTGTTTATGCTCGATAGAAGTAGAAGCAATCCTGCAACCTAGCATCCCTATATCTAAAATAAGGTTAAGAGAATACTTTCGCTGAGAAAGCACTATACCCTTTCGTGACCTTGCAATTTCAATTCTGAGAAAGTATATCAACTGCCCAGATTATTGACTCCAAATTTCTCTACAAATTTTTCTTCAGCCGTAGGATCTCCTCAGTATCGTCTCCAGTAATTACAATATTATCAACATAGATTGCAAGAACAGTGATACGAGTCTTGGAGTGCGTGTAAAATATAATATAATCCCTATTGCATTGCATATACTCCATACTACAGACTGTAAGTCTGAATCTATAAAACCATGCTCTCGGAGACTGCTTTAGCCCATATAAATACTTCTTCAATTTGCATACCTTCCCAGTTGCTTTTGAAGTAGCAAAGCCTGGTGGAATATATATATATATACACCTCCTCATGGAGATCCCCATTCAAAAAGACATTCTTGACATCTAGCTGATGTAGTTGCCAATTGAAGTTGGCAGCACATGACACCAACACTCGCACAGTGCTTATCTTTGCTACTGGAGCAAAGGTCTCATCACAGTCGATACCATAAGTTTGGATGTAGCCTTTAGCAGCCAATCTGGTCTTGTACCTATCAATCTTGCCCTCTTGAGTCTGCTTAACAGTATAAACCAATTTACATCCAACAATATGCTTCCCAGCTGACAATGGTACCAGCTCCCATGTGTCATTCTTCTTTAAGGCCTGAAGTTTCTCCTACATGGCATTCAACCACCTAGGATCTTGCTTAGCTACCTGCCAGTTATTCGGTACAAGTACCGAATACAATAATACAAGAAAGGACTTATATGTAGGTGTAATGGATGCATATGAAATATAATATGGAATGTCAGTATCCCAACTGCCAAACTTAGCTTAAGGTTTTTCAGCATTGACTCTATAAGTTCTATGAAGCAAGACGAGTATTAGAAGTATCAGGGAAGGAATTGTTACCCGGTGACTCAGGTGGAAAGGCTGAAGAAGGACTTGGAGAAGAGGGACTTGGGAAATCAGCATTTGTGGGTACTAGTATAGGCACATGAGGTAGCTCATGCTGCTCATACTCCCTATATTGCTGCTTTTGCTGCTCATGCTCCCTATATACTCTCAGATCCCCTTGACAGTCGGCTCCCTCATGAGACATCATCACTCCTCGATGACTCAAAATAATATAGAATCATACCAACCACGATGCCACTCTCATTCTCTCCCTCTATACTGTCATGCCCCGATCTCCCGAAGGAATCAACCATCCCTGATAGGCACAAATCACCGCACAATTACTCCCGCAGGACGATCGTTCCTATCTGGACGTGATGTCGTACGAGGACAAGCTACGTCCGTGCAAGGCCATGATCCGAATAGGCTATAAAATGACTAAGCCACAAAGTCACATAAATAGTCCGAATATAGCGGAATAAGTAACAAACAGGCGATTGGTAACAAGTTCACAGAGTCTTCAATAGCGAAAGTATTGAATAACATAAGTATAGAAGTAAAACAAGCACTTTATTGATATTGAATCAGTATTACAAGCGGCACAAGGCCGCGATTACAAGTTGCTCAAGTCCTCTTTATCGAAACAATACAAGTGTGACAAGTGACTACAATTATGAAATGATACATGGAAGATGTTACAATATTATGTTTTGTATATGTGCTTCAGCTCCGGATGCAACGCTCTAGGGCTACAGAGCGAACTCCATGCCTTAGCTCGCACAAAGGGGGTTTCCGTACCGAACGAGGTTCTCCCGCACCCTGCAAGCAATCTGGTAGGTTATCAGTACATAAATGCACTAGTGGGAAGGTTTCTTGCCCGCTCGACAAATCCAAACACATTATATCGGTTCCGTGCACCATCTATTAATTGTCTTTCTAGTCTTGCCTTAGGATCAATTTTATGGCATAATATAAAGCCTAACTCGTATGGTAGTGCGTCGTTTGATATAAGAGTAACACGGCGAGACTTACCAACTTACCATTCGTGCTTCCCTGTCCAAGGCAACCAAGTTAAACCAAGCATGATTATATACATAATAAAATCCAAGAAAAATGCATAAGCAAACACAAGTGTCACGGGCGGGGTTCTGACTCAGGTACACAAATTATACGAATTCTCAGGTGTGTTGTAGAAGATGTTCAAGTGTTTAATTATGTACAAGTGTGCACAAATATTTAATAATCATATCTGTTTAGTATTCCAGATTCTAGGTACGATGCAATGACTCGCACGAGGATTGCCGCTAAGCGAGGATGACTTATATATATGAACAAGAGGTCACTAGCACGATGTCATATAGGACAGTGTAGTCTCAGGGCAAGATAGTGTACAAGTAAGAACATGGGGCATTGCATACATCCCGCCCGACGTAGACGACTATAGTCAGGAGGTTCCGACCGGTCGGATCGGCCCTGGTGCCCCAGAGATCGTCTGCGGAACGAGATTCAAAAATCTTCCTTGTGCACTATGTTGTCCGTGACCATGCAAGTCTTTAATCTTTCGGGCCTCTTATCAGGTACATATTCAAATCAGGATCTTATCAGGTACAAGTTCAAGTCAGGATCTTGTCAGATACTAGTTCAAGTTTAAGGCAGGATTGTTCACAAATATAGATCGACTCTCCGAGCCATTAAAATTAAGTATTGATCGAGTATTGCTCCACAAGCTGTGATTTTTGGTTTATTGACATAATACAATCCCTGGTTTGGGAACTGCCTTGGCGACCTAACATTCCCAAATACTATCAGGTTCATACTTGTACGAAATGACTATTCGATAGTCTTCCGGAAAACTTAGATGAATGCAAGACAATATAGTATTACCGAGGGTCGTGGCATAAATTCATGTAACGATCATAGATAATATATAAAGCAGTCAAGAATTGAAACAATATTAAAATATAAACATAAGAAAACATACTGTATAGTCTACCTTAGAACATAAGCCTAGCCTTTACGTTTGCACGGGTCTAAGGAGTAGTGCGAGGAGTAAAATCATACTGGGGCATATTAGGTGACATAATCCATAAGACGAGTAGTGTAAACAAGTGAAGCAGTGCGAAGAGTATATAATGATATACTCGAAGTATTAGTGGAGTCTACTTGCACGTAGCTAAGGTAGCATATGAGAGTCCAACTATAAGTCAAGTTTTATTTCCATGTTCTAACACAAGCAATACAAGATAAAATTATTCCCTTAGCTATGTGCGTTATATTTTTTATTATCATGCAAGGGGTGATTCACCTTGCGACTAGCATGTATCGTACAAATTTTATGTGTGTAGGCTAAGCAAAGACAAGTTCATCGTAGCCACCCACCTTAGGATAATTCGCCTCGGTCGAGCGATACTCCGAGCGAGCCTTTGAAAGTCTAAGTCTGAACTCCTGAAGGGCCAAATCTGAAATCCTTTGCCTCAAGTAAGTCTTCTCGCTGAGCAAAGAGGGTTGGGTCATTACACTAGCGCCGTTTGAATCGGCTCTCCGCTTGAGCGAAATGGGTCGTTACATTATACACAACTCAAAAAAGTCTCGTCCTCGAGACTTCCTGATCACAAACCATTCTATCATATACTATCGAATCTATCTCATGCATAACAATCAGTGTCGCGTGTATGCTGGGTCTGTCTTATTGAATGATTCTATCATTCAATCCACGGTCTGACTCGGTCTCTACTGTGCCTTAGCGTAAAATATATCGCTTAACGTGGGGTACGTTATAATCCATCTTGAATGACGATCTAAGGCTGAGGCAAACTTATCCAAGTCGATATACTTATTCATGCTAATCTAACACATTCACTTATAACAATATTCTATTTCAGCACATCACTGAGTTTGGGTCGTACATATATTCCATGCATCCTCGAAATACATGTATTTCAACCAAGCTTAGAGATAGCGGAGTCGGACGAGTTACTCAAGAAAGTCTTAAGGGTTCTCGTCTTATAAATCATGATGATACCTCCAACAGGGTCAATAAAATCCAAGTTATTTTCAATCCCACTCAAACCAAGCATTATACTACTGTCAAGCACTATCTATCCGATTTACCGAGTAGCTTCCATCCATTCGTGTCAAACATAATACACGTTTATCGTTCCAATTCTAACTCTAATTATGCTGCTTTAGTTCTATGGCTTGCTCAAGTAATGCTCTAAAGTCGGAAACAAGTTCTTTCACTCGACACATGGTCGTCTACCTAATTACTAGGTCAGCTCACAAGGTCATAGGTACAGTTCATGTTCATAACTCATCATGCAAATTTGTCCCACGATGCTCGCTCCAATTCCTAAGGTCAAACAATTATTCATTTGCATGGGGTATTCTATCCAAGCTCGTTTCACTCAGATTTCTAAACATCGAGCATAAATTATTTTACTCACATTAGCACGTTCGTTTATACAGGGTCTGAGTCTGTTCAGTTAAATCCATAATATATCCATTATAAGTCTAGACCACCAAGCCATGATTAAATTTCTAATCATCGATCTCAATTATAAACTCTAAGTCATCCAACAAGATTTATGTATCCGTTCACAAAATTATCAAGCGTGTCTTACTCCATGTTCTAGACTAACTCATCCTTGAAATACTTTTGATTCACTTGTATTCCCAAACTCGTCTTGTTGTGTCAAACCATAAGTCAAGACGATCCTTTAATTGTTACGCTCCGATCTCTCGCAAGTTCGATCATCTTCGCTGGACATGAGATCACTCGCACGAAGGTGATTTTTCATACCGAACGAGGTTCTTTCGCACTCTACAAGCAATCTGGTGGGTTATCAGTACATGAATGCACTGATGGGAGGCTTCTCGCCTGCTTGACAAATTCAAACACGTTTTATAGGTTTCGTGCACCATCTGTTAATTATCTTTCTAGTCTTGTCTTAGGATTAATTTCATGGCATAATGTAAAGTCTAACTCGTATGGAAGTACGTCGTGCGATATAAGAGTAACACGGTGAGACTTACCAACTTACCATTCGTCCTTTCCTGTCCAATGCAACCAAGTTAAACCAAGCACGAGTATATACATAATAAAATTAAAAGAAAATGCATAAGCAAACACAAGTGTCACGGGCGGAGTTCTGACTCAGGTGCACGAGTTACACAGATACTTTGGTGTGTTGCAGAAAATGTTCAAGTGTTCATTAATATACAAGTGTGGACATATGTCTAATACTCATATCCGTTCAGTATTCCAGATTCTAGGTGCGATGCAATGACTCGCACGCGGATTGCCGCTAAGCGAGGATGCCTTATCTATATGAACATGAGGTCACTGGCACGACGCCATAGAGGACGGTGTAGTCTCAGGGCGAGATAGTGTGCAAGCAAGAACATGGGGCATTACACACATCTTGCCCAACGCAGGCGACTATAGTCAGGAAGTTCCAATCGGTCGGATCGGCCCTGGTGCCCCGGAGACCGTTCGCGAAACGAGATTCAAAAATCTCTCTTATGCACCAAGTTGTCCGTGACCATGCAACTCTCTAATCTTTCGGGCCTTTTGTCAGGTATAGGTTCAATCAAGATCTTATCAGGTACAAGTTCAAGTTAGGATCTTGTAAGGTACTGGTTCAAGTTCAAGGCATGATTGTTCACAAATATAGATCGACTCCCTGAGCCATTAAAATTTAGTACTGATTGAGTATTGCTCAAGGAGCTGTGATTCTTGGTTTATTGACATGATGCAATCCCCTGATTCAGGAACTGCCTTGGCGACCTAATGGCCCTGTAACAACCTATTTTTTTTAAAATTTTAAAATAAATTTTTGGATTTTTCTGTGATTTTTATTTATTATTATAAATGTCCTTCAGGGATTAATATTTTTATATATTAAATTAAGTATTAAAATATTATAAAAATTATATTTTTGGGTGTATAATTAATTATTGGATGTTGTATAATTTTTTTAAAATTTATTGGGCTCAAAAACTATTTTTAAATGGCAAAAAATATTGTTTTTGATTGAACCAGAATAAACCGGATTGAACCAACCCGAACCGAACCCAACTGAACCCTAATAAACCAACCCAACCCTAATGGGTCGGGTCCTATCCAACTTGACCTGTACCCGACCCGACCCACTTACACAGTAACTTTCCCCACGATCCCCAACCCCCGACTCAGCCAGCCGCACGATCGCCTCCCCCGCTCGCGGCCGACCACCCCACGACCCCCCTTTTCTCGGCGATGCCCCCGACTCCGCCGCCCTCCCCTATTTAAACCACCACAGCCACTACCATCA
Organism: Iris macrosiphon; assembly: GCA_036927795.1. Taxonomy (NCBI): domain Eukaryota; kingdom Viridiplantae; phylum Streptophyta; class Magnoliopsida; order Asparagales; family Iridaceae; genus Iris; species Iris macrosiphon. The sequence goes on along the minus strand of JAYESA010000016.1, from coordinate 105,164,130 downwards.
CCACCATCATCCACCATCATCCGCCACCCCCACCGCGGCCGTCGTCTTCTTCCTCTCCGACTCCACGACGACGCCGAGCTCCCCTCCGGCGACCCCTAGCTCCCTCGGAGACCCTCCGCCACGAGCCCGACCTCCGGCAACCAGCTCCCCGACCCACCATGACCATCCCGAGCAGCCCAACAGCCGCCGCAGCCACAGCAATCGCCGCCACCACCGTCGTGCCCCACCGCACCGCCCTGTCACGACATCAGTGAGGTACCCGTCTTCTAGCTCGCGTATCTCCCTGTGTGTTGATCCAAATTTTATTATGTTGAATCCTATGCGAAGACCACATGACCCTCTCGAACCCCGTGTAATTCGTTCGGAGAATCGCATCCTGTGTCGGTCAAAAACGATGACGCAAAAACAGGAAAAATAATCCATATTTCTGTAATTCAGAAATTGCCCCGAACTCACAAGTTCATGGCCGTATTTCTCCCAACCTATTTAATAATTTTGAATTCTGTTTGAACAGTTAATTAGACAACCTAACCGAGATTAAAACTCTGTAATTAGTTTATTCTAATTTGTTGCGTATTGTGTTTTATTCGCGGGTAAAATCGACCAAAAAACTTAATTTTGAAAACCCTAATTTCTCCCAAAACTGGGTGCGTTTCGCTAAATAAGGCAACTTGGTCGTGTGCAAATTTCACCAAAAGGTGTACATCGTCAATACAGACGTGTAGAATTTCGTGAAAGTTGATTTGGATGTGCGTGCACACCGAAATCAACGCGTATCTGTCGAAATTACCCCGTATTGGGCCTGTTCTGAAACTTGTTGTAACTTCGTGTGTCCTTGTCATTTCGTAACAAAACTTACGCCATTGGATTCGTAGCGTTGCGCTGGTCCTATGACCCAAGTTTGGTTCGATTCTGAGAACGTTGATGAAACCCTATATCGTGGGCCTTACGGCTCCACTTGACGGGCGATTTTGTGATCGGCTCATTGGAATCTAGTTATGGGTATTTTGTTGGGTTCATATCATCGTCTGGACTTGTAGACACTAAGTTTAATGAATGTGGAGAACTTGTCTCTGGTACATTTTTTGGTACAAAGTAGGCCACATGTAGACCCCGCTTTGACCAGAAACTGTCTATTTTGCCCCTGTATCCAAATTGGACTTATGGGTAGTCAATCCTAGCTATTTTATATCTTCTGAGAGTGATGGTAATGTTTTTTCAGCATCTGAAGGCGTTCCTGGAGATTCACATACACCGGAGCAACTGAAGGAATTCAAACCCTAGGCAAATGTACCTTGCCAACTTGCAGTGATTCCTGTTATAGTATTTGCTTGAATTCTTTATATATATATATATATATATATATATATATATATATATATACTCTTGAGATATACCTGTTCAACCTAGGACCGGGAGACGTTGCTTAACGTCCGAATAATATTCGGGTGTCGACGCCGTACGCGGAGTCGTGTAACATCATTTAGAGAGTTGATTCCACGATCCTATATTTTCGTGCTTGTTTTATCAAGTACGTCATACCATAGGACACTTGACACTATTCATGAGACAGAATCTTTTCTGAGTATTTATGGTAATTCTGTATAGGCTTACATGATTCGTGACATAGGTCTTGCATATACATAGATATTATTATGACTCGCTGTGCTAGCTAGAGGTCATGATCTTGCGTGTTATGGACATGAGATATCGTGGACGTGAGACGTGCGATTACATTAAGTGGGGAGAGTCTTACCATACCAAAGGCTGATTATATTATATATATATATAGTTATTTTGGAGGTGCCTTAGACTCTGACCAGAGCTTTGGCACAAGTACTGGCCTTTCGAGATATAAATGCTGCTATGGGTTTCTCCGACACAGAGTCTATAGTAGTTTTCGCCTGAGTATGATTAATGCTCTTATTTGCATATCACATAGCCGGTTACATAGTTTGCCCTGTGGATATTTTTATATACTGCATTAATTTTGTCATGCTATTTCTTGTACCTTGTTACGTCCCTCTGAGGACCTGGTCCCTTGCCAGTTTTGCAACATAGACCGTTGTGGAGCCTGTCTAGAGTTGCTGATGTGTGTTACTTTGTCTTGCAAGAATTGGTGCCAGGTACATATATTATTTCTTCCGGAGTCATGGTTATTATTCATATTGTTTATTCATCTGGTGATATAGCCTAGTTTTATAGACTCATATTCCTTTCTCGAGTCTATTCGAGCTGATGTGTTACTGGCGGCCGACTTTAGCATATGCAGCTCATTCTTGTATATTCTGATCATTGTAGATTGAGGCATAGATATTTATATTTACTTGATTATATAGATAATGACCATTTTAATACAGCTTATACGTATTCGAGTCGGACCAGAGTTTGGTCGAATACGTAGCTGGTATTTTAATACTTTCAGGTTCATACTTGCACGGAACGACTATTTGATAGTATTCCGGAGAACTTAGATGAATGCAAGACAATATAGTGTTACCGAAGGTCGTGGCATAAATTCATGTGACGAACATAGCGAATATGTAAACCAGGCAAGCATTATAACAGTATTTAAACATAAACATAAGGAAACATACTATATAGTCTACCTTAGAACATAAGCCTAGATTTTACGTTTGCACAGGTCTAAGGGGTAGTTCTAGGAGTAAAATTATTCCGGGGCATATCGGGCGACATAATCCATAAGGCGAGCAGTATAAATAAGTGAAGCAGTGCACTATGAAGAGTATATAATGATCTACTCGAAGCATTAGCGGAGTCTACTTGCACGAAGCTAAGGTAGCATACGAGGGTCCAACTATAAGCCAAGTTTTATTTCCATGTTCTAACACAAGAAATACAAGATAGGATTATTTTTTTAGCTAGGTGCGTTGTATTCTTTATTAGCATGCAAGGGGTGATTCACCTAGCAACTAGCATGTATCGTCCAAGTTTTATGTGTGTAGGCTAAGCAAAGACAAGTTTATCGTAGCCACTCACCTAAGCGATGATTCGCCTCGGTCGAGTGATACTCCGAGCGAGCCTTTGAAAGTCTAAGTAAGAACCCCTGAAGGGCCAAATCTGAAATCATTTGCCTCAAGCAAGTCTTCTCGCTGAGCAAAGTGGGTCAGGTCGTTGCACTAGCGCCATTTGAATCGGCTCTCCGCTTGAGCGGAAAGGGTCATTACATTATACACCACTCAGAAAAAGTCTCGTCCTCGAGACTTCTTGAGCTCAAACCGTTCTATCATATACTATCGAATCTATCTCAAGCATAACAATCAGTGTCGCATGTATGATGGGTCTGTCTCATTGAGTGTCTCTATCATTCAATCTACGGTCTGACTCGGTCTCTACTACTCCTTTGCACAAAAAATATCGCTTAACGTGGGGTACATTATAATCCATCTTGAATGATGATCTAAGGCTAAGAAAAACTTATCCAAGTCGATATACTCGTTCATGCAAATCTAACACATTCACTTATAACAACATTCTATTTCAGTACATCACTGAGTTTGGATCGTACACATATTCCAGGCGTCTCCAAAATATATGTATTTCAACCAAGCATAGAGATAGCGGAGTCGGACGAGTTACTCAGGAAAGTCTTAAGGATTATCGTCTTACAAATTATGATGATACCTCCAACAGGGTCTTCCTTTGGTGGTCGTCTCGACCTGCGAAGGCAAACGACCATGGGTTCGGAAAGAGTAGGTAGAGTTGGTTCTCCCGTTAGTGGTCTTCTCGACCTGGAGAGGCGAATAACCAAAGGCTCTGATGATGTGGAAGGAGTCGGGGGCTTAGGTGCCTTCCCTTACAGTTTGACAACGAGGTGAGCGGCTGTGCCTGGAGTACGAGCCTTGAGATGGATTCTCATAGGCTCCATCGGTGTAGTTGTGATCTCCACTCCATCATCGGCTTTATTGCCCTTTTGGTCTTTAGGGACTTGTTTGTAGAGGATGGTGTCAGAGTAGTATACCTCGACCCCTTTGAAAGGGTCGATATCTGCAAACTCTGTTTTGACTTCCCTCTGTTCGTTGACGTATTTGAAACACTGGTGCAGAGTTGATGGCATGATCATATGTTGATGTAACCAAGGCCGTCCGAGCAAGACGTTATATGATACGTCTACGTCGATTACGTAGCAAGTAACTTCCATTTTTAAGTTGCCAATCTGGCATTTTAGGCGGATCTTGCCCAGGGGATAGGTTCTCCCTATATTGAAGCCACTAATGGCAGTATTGGTATCTTCCAAGCGATGCTTCGGGATCCCTAAATTTTGGAGTAGGCTCCTTGGAATGATGCTGATTGACGAACCGGCATCGACGTGCATCCGGTCTACTTTTGTGGCACCAATGTACCCTGTATAGTACAAGGGACGACCATGCTTGTTATTTTTTAGTAATATGTCCTGTTGTAAAAATATAATGTTAGGTTCTGTGTCCACAACGTTATTGCAGTGGGAGCAGGCTGCCGGATCTTCAGCTGGCAGCTTGACTTGCGCCAGATAGATGTCGGTATTCTGTAATACCTCGCTGAGTGTGACCTGGATGTCTCTAAGAGCCGAAGTAACTCATAGAGTGACAACTTTGCCAAAGTATTGGCTAATTGTGCAAAGATATCAAAGTTGTAGCGCTTCTCCAGCACTTGAGTTATTTTTTTGCTCAACGGCTTGTCAAAGCGAGGCTCATTTTTCTTGGGTTTGTCTGTTGTTGGAGGCTGGGATGGTCCATTATTAGACATAGCGGGTGTAGTGGGTGCAACCGTTGGCGGATCTCTTTCTTCGGGAGTGTTATAGTCCCACTGGTAGGTCACGCCCGACCTAGTCGCCCCTGCCATGGCTTCTTCAGTGGTGGAAGACACCATATGGCAAGACTTGGACTTCTTGCCTTTGAACTTGATGGCAGAAGATGATGCTAACTGCGTCAAGTCTGGAATGAGGTCCGGATGGACCCACATAACCTCTCCTCGTGGTGTGGTAAGAGGTATTAGCCCTACCTTTTGGTCTCGAGTCGGTGGAAGATTGACAACTTCCATAGTTG
>JAYESA010000016.1:105081585-105154085 GCA_036927795.1 Iris macrosiphon | reverse complement strand
GATATATAGATAGTTGGTTGACCTAGAACGGACCTTACAACATTCTACCGCCGATTCTGTGGCGTAGGCTGAACGTACCCACGGCTCATGCCCGATTTTCGGGTGCGGATCGTGACACATTTTTGGTGGCGGCCCATGCAGGTCTAGTCTTTAGGTTTACCTGCAATAGGATATAGGATATAGGCTGAGAGAGAGTGTGCTCAATGTAAGCCCCCTGATTTTCAGTAATTATTATTTTGGATTTTTCACAATTTTTCGTAATTTACTGAGATTTTTCGGTAATTAAAACCTAGGCCTTGGGTAATTAAATGATTTTTATTTGCTGTTAATTACTGTTAAAATATTATGGAAATAATATTTTATGGTGTAAAATAGAAAACCGGACATAGGATAATTTTTCGAAAATTTATTGGACTCCAGAAGTATTTATAAAGCCCTGAAAACCGATGTAGAATTAAACCGAATTAAACCCGTGCCAACGCCCAACATCCCCATGAGAGTCGAAGCCAAGCCCAAGGAGCGTTGACCGAACCCAAATCCTAGATCAAACCCTAGTCCAATTTCTGTATGTATAAATACATATTTTCCTAAGTTTTCTCCACAAATAAAAAGAAGAAGAAAACAAATAACAAAAATCCCTAATCCCCCAAATCCCTAAATCCTAAAACTAACCTAACCCTAGCCGTCGGCGCCGTCGTCCTCCCCATACACCCCCGCCGAGTTCCCCGCCGTGCAGTCTTCCTCCCCCGCCGCTGCTGGCCCAAGTGATCCCCCTCCGACGCTACCTCTCCGTCATCCGCCACGAACGGCAGCCCGACGAGTCCCACACTCCGGCCGTCGACCCCCGCGGCGGTTCGACAACAGCCACGCATCCGTCCGGCGTCTGAATGCACAGCGTGGCTGTACAGTTCTTCCTGCCCCCACGGCAAGTCCGGCTCCGGCTCCGGCGGAAGCCCGATCTGGCTACAGCTCTGCCGATCCCGACCCGACTAGACAGCGCCGACCCCGATCCATTGCACCCCCCCGTGGCCGACCTCGTGACTGACCGAGCCTCCGCTCCCCGGCCTCCCTTCGGCCAGCCCCGAGCCGCCAGCTCCGGCCGCCGCACAGCAGAAACCCTAACCCTAACGCAGGACACCCGGACACGTCCAGGACACGAAGGACACTCGGACACAGGAATTCTAATTTCACGGAGCCCTGTTCAGGTAGCATTTTCTCTCTCCTCGTGATTCCGTTTTTGATTCTGTCAGTTGCGTCGCGTAGACTATATGACCCTCTCGGTGCCCGTGTAACCCGCTCGGTGCATCGCGTCCTGTGGTGATCGCGAACCGCGATCCAAAAACAAAAAAAACAACGCCCTGTTTTATCCCGGAACTGAGTGTGCCCCGCCAAACGGAACGACTTGGTCGCATGCGGTCTTCACCGAAACGTGCGCGGCGTTGATACGGATATGTGGGATTTTGCAGAAGTTGATTTGGATGTGCGTGCACACCGGAATCAACGCGTATCCGCGGACACCGTCCCGTATCTGCCTATTCTGGAACATGTTGTAACTTTGTGTACACACGTCGGATCGAGACAAAACTTACACCATCGGACTCGTAGCAATACGCTGGTCCTGTGATCCAAGTTTGGTCTAATTCTGAGAACGTTGACAAAATCGCGTATCGTGGGCCCCACAAGCTCTACTTGACTGGCGATTTTATGATCGGCTCATCGGAATCCACTTCTGGAAGTTCCATTGGGTTCGTATCATCGTTCCTGACTTGTTGACACTGAGTTTGACAAATTTGGAGACCTTTGACCCTGACACGCTTTTCGGTGCAAAGTGGCCCACATGTGGACCCCGCTTTGGCCCGAAAATGTCATTTTTGCCCCTGTGTCCAAATTGGACTTAAGGACAGACGTTTCTAGCTATTTGATATTTTCTGAGACTAATGGTGATGTTTATTTCAGCAACCGGAGTAGTACCTGCAGATCACACTGAGACCAGAGCTACAGTTGGAACCAGAACCCAAGGCAAGTGTACCTTGCCAAACATGCAGCTTTGCTACTTATTTTCTTGACTTAGTTATACATCAGTAGGCAAGTATACCTTGCCAACTTTATATTTCTTGTTGCATTTTCCTTGATTCATTATATTGCGGTGCATGCTTGACCTAGGACCGAGTGACTTACTTAGCGTCCGATTATTAGTCGGGTGCCAACACCGTACGCGGTATTATGTATTGTCATCTAGAGATGGATATTCGTGACCCCTTTACATTCTCGTACTTGTCTTATCAAGTACACTATAACCCAGGACACTTGACCCTATTCATGAGTCAGGATCTTCCTGAGATATTCATGGTGATTCTGTATAGGATACAAGACTTGACAATGATATTATATTCCTAGACATTATATGACTTATGCATTAGATACGATCGTGCGTGACATGGACATGAGGCATCATGGACATGAGACGTGTGATTACATTGGGTGGGGAGAGACACACAGGCTACAGGCTGATCATATATATACACCCCTATTATTGTGAGGCACAAGACTCTGAAGCCCAAGCTTGGCCCATTACTCATTATTACTGCTGCTACCGGCTCCCCTACACAGAGCTTGTTGTGGCTTCAGCCTGAGTTCTAGTGCTGCTCTTATCTTGCATATCACTTAGCTGGTTATTTAGTATTCCCTTATTGTTCTATCTATTGCTGGAGAGACCCACAAGCTACAGGTTGATTATGTTATGCCGGCTACTCAGTCTCCCGCTGAGCTAGACCACCTCATGATATCAGTGCTACCAGCTCCCCGACACAGAGCTTGTAGTTGTTTCAACCTGAGTACTATTGATATTCTCTCTTGCATTTCACACAGATGTTTACATACTTACCCTATTTATATTATTATCTGCTGCACTGCATTTATTTTGGCATGAGCTTTCTTGTACCTTGCTATATCCCCTGAGGACCTGGATCCGGATTATGTCCCCAGGATTTACAGACGAGATCTATCCCGAGGTATACGGGACCGCAGCAGGAGCAGATACAGGAGCTGTACCGACACCCGAGGACGAGATCGTGGCAGAGGACTTCTCCTGAGTATTATCTGGTGATACTCATTTATTTCTATTTCCAGTTCCTTTATTTCCAGTCTATTGCATTGTTGTATCAGACTTGTTCTTGGATTATTCTTCGAGACACTGTTATTGAGATTGTTAGTTATTTCTATTTGCATTATTCTGGCATTTAATCTGTGATTATCTGTTGTGGATGAGATTAATTTAGACTGTGACTTATAAAATTTGATCTATTTACTGTCAGACTACAGCTTAAGCATGCCCTGATGGATCCATTAAATTGGGTTGTCCATCGGTGCGTGCTGCTGGCCATTATCACGTGTCCAGTCTCTCGATATATTGGGACTGGGGCGTGACATGGTTTTTGTGGTGGCCCATGCAGGTCAACGACTAAATTGTTCGGTTTCAACTTAGGGACCGAGCAAGCCTGCAATAAGAATATGATAAGTTTTTAGAATCTCATCCACTTGCTTGAAACGTTCTTAATATTTATATCGGATTCGAATTAATTCTTGACTTGCATCCTGCCTTGATTCCTGAGCGCCTCTTATTATTTCTTTTGGTTGCAGAATTATGGGACCACAAGCCGGCGATGAGGCCCATCCAGGAACACCATGAGATGCTGTGGTAACCAATGAAGAGGAAGTAACACCAGTAGAAGAAGGTCAATCCGCTCAACAGCACAGTCAAGCAAATCATGCCCCGAGAATTCAGCAAGATTACGTTCCACCATCGACGCAGTTTACTCTACCGATGCCTACTATTCCAGAAGGGCAGGCCATAGACGGACATCAGATGTTTCAAATAATCTATGCAATAATGCAAGCTCAACATGAGGCTTTGAGTCGCAGTCTAGTAATCGCACTGGAGTAGGCAAATCTACCAGCACGACGGCCAACGACGGGCTCTATTTCTGATTTTCGCCAGCTGAAGTCCCGTACCTTCTCAGGCAAAGAGGACCCCACAGAAGTTTATGAGTGGCTCACCAACACACAACATCAATTAGAAGCAGCCGAGCTTCCAAGGGAACGTTGGATGACTGCCGTCAGAATGTAATTGACGGACAATGCACATCACTGGTGGCTATCTGAGGAGACACGACTCGGACCAGACCGAGTCACTTGGGAAGAGTTCTCTAGACTCTTTCAGGAGATGTACATACCAGCCATCGCTCGATCAGAACTTCACGATAGGTTCAATCGTCTCACTCAGGATACTATGACAGTGGAAGAGTACAACGCAGAATTTATTCGTCTAAGTCGCTTTGCCCCAACCCTGATCCCGACAGAAGAAGAGAAGGCCGAGAAGTTCTTCGACGGACTAAATATTGAGCTACAGAAATTGATCAGATCCGCCGCACCCACTTCTTACTCAGACGTCCTTGCAGCAGCCCGACGCATGGAACGTGTCATCAGGAGAGAGACCAGTCTAAAGCGGTCGTCCATATCAGCACCAGCCATAGCACCACAAGAAGAAGCTACACAAAGACCTCACATGCACCAGCCACCCGAAGCATCTCCACAGGCAATACCTGCCTGTCCATATTGTCACAGGCGAGGCCATATAGAGAACGAGTACAGACGAAAAAGAAGATTATGTTTAGCTTGCGGATCCAGCCAGCATTTATTAAGAGAATGCCCTGAGCGTCGAGAAAGAGCACCAGTGGTTAACCAACAAGCGTTACCAGTACCAAGGCCAGTCCATCCAGCATTGGGAGCACCGCCAACGGAAGTTGAAGAAGTCCTACCACCAGCTCCAGGAGGGTATCAGCCGAGGCCACCTTTGATACCACAAGCAGCACTTTTCCAGCAAGCCCAGCAGCAGCAGAGGAATCGACTACGAAGACGCGGACAAGCCCTGGCTATGACTTTGGAAGACGCGCAAACTCATGGAGTAGCTAATGCGCGTAAGTTTTTATAGTTATTCGTTTCGAATATTCGCTTTAGTTTATGCCTGTTGGTTCGTGACCTGGCCTTAACCTAGTAATTTTGAACTTGCTTATAATTGATAACTGTAGAGATTATAGAGTCTTTTGTTATTGTGCTTAATTTGGGTTATTTTGTGAACTTAAATTAAGTTGTATCTCCTTTCATCATCATCTAGCGTACTTATATTTGTTGTATCACCTTGACTTATGCTGCTAATATAGCCTAGTTTTGCAAGCTTATCCTTTTATCGAGCTTGTTCATGACATATGTATTATTGGGTCGACACACTAGTACAATTGTCTATTCAGAATCAGTGTATTACGGTCTGATCAACCTTAGTGCATTTTGGTTCACTCTTTGCACGACTACTTCACGTGGATTGAGATATATAGTTGACTAGTATACTTGCCCTCTAGATATGTCTGTGCATATCGTATTAGTTACATAACTGTACCAACACGAGCATGCGAACAAAGGATTACCAGAACAGGATTTCAATCCACAATTGTCTTGACAAATCCTATTTGAATTCGTTAAACGCCTTGATCCTGATACTTTTATTCTATTACCTCACCCTTGAACTCTTTATTTTTGATCTTCGTCTTCCCTTATTTCGGAAAAACGAAACCTCGTACTTGGTATAAGTTGGATATTTAGACAGTACTAGATATACCCCATAGGTCAATTGTATTATTAATGACCCTTTTATATATGATTAAGGGAATACCATAGGTGATATGTTTGGTGTTAAAGACTTGAGATTCAATAACATGATTAAATAAGTTGGGGCATAGCTTTATTGGATGTATAGCCTTAGATGATAGATGGGTAAATTCTAAGTTGGGTAGAGACCGAAATGATCACTTGAGAGGAATCCTTTAGACTGTAATCAAGTGAGAATGGATAGAGAGAACCCTACCATATTTAATTTCGAGGATGAAATTTTTATAAGTTGGGTAGATTGTAAGCTCCCTGATTTTCATTAATTATTATTAGAGATTTTTCATAATTTTTCGTAATTTACTGGGATTTTTCGATAATTAAAACCTAGGCCTTGGGTAATTAAATGATTTTTATTTGCTGTTAATTACTATTAAAATATTATGAAAATAATATTTTATGGTGTAAAACAGAAAACCGGACATAGGGTAATTTTTCGAAAATTTATTGAACTCCGGAAGCATTTATAAAGACCTGAAAACCGATGTAGAATTAAACCGAATTAAACCCGTGCCAACGCCCAACATCCCAGGAGAGCCGAAGCCAAGCCCAAGGAGCGTTGATCGAGCCCAAATTCTAGATCAAACCCTAGTCCAATTTCTGTATGTATAAATACATATTTTCCTAAGTTTTCTCCACAAATAAAAAGAAGAAGAAAATAAATAACAAAAATCCCTAATCCCCCAAATTCCTAAATCCTAAAACTAACCTAACCCTAGCCGTCGGCGCCGTCGTCCTCCCCATACACCCCGCCGAGTTCTCCGCCGTGCAGTCCTCCTCCCCCGCCGCTGCCGGCCCAAGTGATCCCCCTCCGACGCTACCTCTCCGTCATCTGCCACGAACGGCAGCCCGACGAGTCCCCCACTCCGGCCGTCGACCCCCGCGATGGTTCGACAACAGCCCCGCGTCCGTCCGGCGTCTGACTGCACAGCGCAGCTGTGCAGTTCTTCCCGTCCCCACGGCGAGTTCGGCTCCGGCGGAAGCCCGATCTAGCTACAGCTCTGCCGATCCCGACCCGACTGGACAGCGCCGACCCCGATCCATTGCACCCCCCCGTGGCCGACCTCGTGACTGACCGAGCCTCCGCTCCCCGGCCTCCCTCCGGCCAGCCCCGAGCCGCCAGCTCCGGCCGCCGCACAGCAGAAACCCTAACCCTAACGCAGGACACCCGGACACGTCCAGGACACGAAGGACACTCGGACACAGGAATTCTAATTTCACGGAGCCCTGTTCAGGTAGCATTTTCTCTCTCCTCGTGATTCCGTTTTCGATTCCGTCAGTTGCGTCGCGTAGACTATATGACCCTCTCGGTGCCCGTGTAACCCGCTCGGTGCATCGCGTCCTGTGGTGATCGCGAACCGCGATCCAAAAACAGAAAAAACAACGCCCTGTTTTATCCCGGAACTGAGTGTGCCCCGCCAAACGGAACGACTTGGTCGCATGCGGTCTTCACCGAAACGTGCGCGGCGTTGATACGGATATGTGGGATTTTGCAGAAGTTGATTTGGATGTGCGTGTACACCGGAATCAACGCGTATCCGCGGACACCGCCCCGTATCCGTCTATTCTGGAACATATTGTAACTTTGTGTACATACGTCGAATCGAGACGAAACTTATGCCATCGGACTCGTAGCAATATGCTGGTCCTGTGACCCAAGATTGGTCCGATTCCGAGAACGTTGACAAAATCGCATATTGTGGGCCCCACAAGCTCCACTTGATGGGTGATTTTATGATCGGCTCATCGGAATCCACTTCTGGAAGTTCCGTTGGGTTCGTATCATCGTTCCTGACTTGTTGACACTGAGTTTAACGAATTTGGAGACCTTTGATCCTGACACGCTTTTCGGTGCAAAGTGGCCCACATGTGGACCCCGCTTTGGCCCGGAAATGTCATTTTTGCCCATGTGTCCAAATTGGACTTAAGGACAGACGTTTCTAGCTATTTGATATTTTTTGAGACTAATGGTGATGTTTATTTCAGCAACCGGAGTAGTACCTACAGATCACACTGAGACCAAAGCTACAGTTGGAACCAGAACCCCAGGCAAGTGTACCTTGCCAAACATGCATCTTTGCTACTTATTTCTTTGACTTAGTTATACATCAGTGGGCAAGTATACCTTGCCAACTTTATATTTCTTGTTGAATTTTCCTTGATTCATTATATTGTGGTGCATGCTTGACCTAGGACCGAGTGACTTACTTAGCGTCCGATTATTAGTCGGGTGCCAACACCGTACGCGGTATTGTGTATTGTCATCTAGAGATGGATATTCGTGACCCCTTTACATTCTCGTACTTGTCTTATCAAGTACACTATAACCTAGGACACTTGATACTATTCATGAGACAGGATCTTCCTGAGATATTCATGGTGATTCTATATAGGATACAAGACTTGACATTGATATTATATTCCTAGACATTATATGACTTGTGCATTAGATACGATCATGTGTGACATGGACATGAGGCATCATGGACATGAGACGTGTGATTACATTGGGTAGGGAGAGACACACAGGCTACGGGCTGATCATATATATACACCCCTATTATTGTGAGGCACAAGACTCTGAAGCCCGAGCTTAGCCCATTACTCATTATTACTGCTGCTACCAGCTCCCCTACACAGAGCTTGTAGTGGCTTCAGCCTGAGTTCTAGTGCTGCTCTCATCTTGCATATCACTTAGCTGGTTATTTAGTATTCCCTTATTGTTCCATCTATTGCTGGAGAGACCCACAGGCTACAGGTTGATTATGTTATGCCGGCTACTCAGTCTCCCGCTGAGCTAGACCACCTCATGATATCACTGCTACCGGCTCCCCGACACAGAGCTTGTAGTTGTTTCAACCTGAGTACTATTGATATTCTCTCTTGCATTTCACACAGATATTTACATACTTACCCTATTTATATTATTATCTACTGCACTGCATTTATTTTGGCATGAGCTTTCTTGTACCTTGCTATGTCCCCTGAGGACCTGGATCCGGATTATGTCCCCAGGATTTATAGACGAGATCTATCCCGAGGTATACGGGACCACAGCAGGAGCAGATACAGGAGCTGATACAGGAGCTGTACCGACACCCGAGGACGAGATCGTGGCAGAGGACTTCTCCTGAGTATTGTCTGGTGATACTCATTTATTTCTATTTCCAGTTCCTTTATTTTTAGTCTATTGCATTGCTGTATCAGACTTGTTCTCGGATTATTCTCCGAGACACTGTTATTGAGATTGTTAGTTATTTTTATTTGCATTATTCTGGCATTTAATCTGTGATTATCTGTTGTGGATGAGATTAGTTTAGACTGTGACTTGTAACATTTGATATATTTACTGTCAGACTACAACTTAAGCATGCCCTGATGGATCCATTAAATTGGGTTGTCCATCGGTGCGTGCTGCTGGCCATTATCACGTGTCCAGTCCCTCGATATATTGGGACTGGGGCGTGACACTCAATCACAACTAGGACTCTTCCTACTTCCTTTTGCTATCTTTAATTTTTCTAAAATTATTTTCTTTTGCAATATTACTGTTCTTCTTTGATGATATCGTTTCTTGCACTATATTGACTTCTTTGATCTGTGTTCAGGATGCCTCCGAAGACCAGATCTCAGCGCACCGTCCCAGCAGCTGCCACCGAGAGGTCTGCCACCTCTCGTCCTGCTCAACTTTTGGCAGCCGCTACCGCTCCACTCGCCACTCCTGCGGTTGAGGGAGCGTCTGTTTCTCTCGGAGATCCCCTTACTTCCATTGATCCGAGAGTCACCCCAGTTGTTCCGGTGGTCCCTCCTCCACCACCGCCTGTACCAGTGGATGCCACGCAGCTGTTCGCATTCTTTCGAGAGATGATAGATGCGCAGCACCGCCAGGCAGATGCTATGAGGATGGGCATTGAAAATGCTCATCAGGTGGCTATGACAGCGGTCGACAGAATGGCTCAGATCCAGCCACAGCCAGAGTAGGCTCAGTATCCTAGGCTGGACACTATTATCGATTTCCAGAGGATGCGGCCCAAGGAGTTTCGCGGTACAGAGGGGATCCTGTACGCCGACGACTGGATCGAGCATATAGAGGGTATCTTCAGGCTGGCGATGATCCCAGCTAGCATGCAGATCGAGGCAGCGGGCAGCCAGATGTTCGACCTTGCCCTTACTTGGTACCGCACGGATACGCGGATAGCAGTTCCGGGATTGACTTGGGAGGCTTTCAAGAAGCTTTTCAAGGAGAAGTTCTTCCCGGATGTGGCTCTCAGTGCTTTAGAGAGTCAGTTCGAGGGGCTCGTCCAGAGGAATATACTAGTGGATGAGTATGCAGCGGAGTTCTGTCGTCTGGGCAGATTTGTTGAGGGGTTGTCTAAGGCAGCGAAGGCGCGGAAGTTCCGCAAGGGCTTGGTCATGGCGGTCAAGTCTTTGTCTAGGAGCGACCGCGAGGCGACCTTCGAGCAGATTGTCAGCGACGCTCAGAGGGCTGAGGATGATTTAGAGCTGAAGACTAAGAGGAGCAGAGATGCTTCAGGAGCAGGCAGCAGTACAGGCCCAGCCAAGAGGCCATTCCAGTAGACCCAGCAGCACCAGGGTTAGGGTCGTGCGCCCTTCCGGCAGGCGCCCCAGCAGCAGAGGCAGGGTCAGCAGCAGGGCTAGAGACAGCCCGTCGTTTGCCTTTTCTGTCGGAAGCCAGGGCACTGATGGGACATATGCAGAAAGAGGCTGGGCAGATATTTATTGTGTGGCACAGCAGATCACCAGCTGAAGGATTATCCTTCAGCGCTTGCCCGTATAGCTCAGGACGGAGGAGCCGCTTAGAGGGCACTAGCCAGAGCACCTGCAGCGCAGCAGAGAGGACAGCCTTTGCAGACTCAGCAGCAGAGGTTCGCCCAGCACCAGCAGCAGCACCGAGGAGGACAGCAGGGGCGAGCTTTTGCCCTGACCGTAGACGAGGCCGAGCCAGTTGGTGATGTGATCTCAGGTTCTGTTCTTCTTGATTCCATTCCAGCATTTGCTTTATTTGATTCTGGTACTTCCCATAGCTTTGTGTCTGTATCTTTTACTGTTAGACACCATCATATTGCTGAACCTTTAGCTAGACTCTACAAGATCATGACCGGGGGTGGTATCATCCTAGTCAGTGATGTCTACAGAGACCGGAGAGTTACTCTGGAAGGCCGAGAGTTGAGTGTGTGCCTACTCGTAATGCCACTTTCGAGCTACGATATTGTACTCGGGATGGATTGGTTGAGTATGCATTGTGCTAGTATAGATTATCGTGGAGGCAGAGTTTTGTTTAGTCCGTCGGGTGAGCCAGAGTTTCAGTTTGCCAGAGGAGCAGCGGAGCAGAGCGAGGGAGTCTTCTGCGGAGCCCTGGTGGTAGAGCCGAGGTTGCTACATCCACTGATAGAAAAGTATATGGATGTCTTTCCGGAGGAGTTGTCAGGGTTACCTCCGGACAGAGATGTGGAGTTCTCTATAGATTTTGTGCCAAGCGCGGAGCCGATATCCCAGCACGTCTATAGAGTCAGCAACAGTGAGCTGATAGAGTTAAAGAAGCAAGTGGGTGAGCTTCAGGACAAGAGATTTATCAGATCTAGTTGCTTATTTGTATTGTGGTAGTGAAGGGCATCAATCGAGGGAGTGTCCTCGTCGTGCAGTTCAGGGAGCAGCTCCAGCTCCGAGGGCACAGACGAGACCACCTGTAGCACCGCCGAGGGGACCGCTTCCGACACAGCAGTAGCATTTTGTCCAGCATCAGCAGCAGGGAGGTGCTCGACAGGGACGAGCGTTTGCTATGACCGTCGAAGAGGAGGAACCCACCGGAGATGTCATCGCAGGTTCTATTCTTCTTGATTCCATTCCAGCTTTAGCTTTGTTTGATAGTGGTGCTTCCCATAGTTTTGTATCTGTTTCTTTTGCTCTAAAGCATGGTTTGGTAGCTGAGTCTTTGGTTAGGACTTGCAAGATCATGACCGGGGGAGGCATTATCCTGGTTAATGATATTTGCAAGGACCAGAGAGTTACTCTGGGAGGCCAGGAGTTGAGTGCGTGTCTACTTATAATGCCACTTCTGAGACATTAGTTGTACTACTTCCGAGACATTAGTTGTACTCCTTTCATTTTCCACCACAAACAGTGGCCCATGCAGGTCTAGCTTCACAGAGTATGTGATGTCGTGGTAGTGCGACAACTTAGTTGTACTACTGCGAGCCTGCAATAGGATATAGGAAATAGGCTGAGATACTCAATCATATTTAGGAAAATTCTTTTGATTCAACTATTCTCTTTTGATATTAATACTTGATCCCTTAAAACTTGTCATTTCCTTGATGTCTTACATCTTGTGCCATATTGATTCTTTCTTTCGCTTTGTCTCAGGATACCGCCTAAGACTAGATCACAGCAGGGGAGAGCAGTTTCTGAGAGGTCTGCGATATCCCGAGGGCCTGCACCAGTCACTTCTCCGGTGATTGGAGTGTCAACTGCTTTCGGAGGTCCACCACCTACTCAGAGGACTGTGCCAGCTGTATCTGAGGGGCTTTCACCCCCACCTCCTGTGCCAGCAGAGGCGTCACAGATGTTTACACTGTTTCGTGAGATGATCGAGGCACAGAGGGCTCAGTCAGAGGCACATCAGAGGCAGACCGACGTTCTACGGCAGGGCATCGAGAGTGCTCATCAGCTTGCTTGTGCTATAGTTGAGAGAGGAGTTCCGGTCCAGCAACAGGTTGTTCCTCAGGTTGCTCAGCTTCGGCCAGGCAACATTCAGGACTTTAAAAAACTGGAGCCTAGGGTTTTCAAAGGGACGGAGGGCATCGTCTATGCTGATGATTGGCTCGAGGACATTGAGCATCTTATGAGGGTGTCCCGTCTTTCTGAAGATCTGAAGGTTGAGGCGGTAGGACTTCAACTGTTCGATGTCTCTCGCACTTGGTTCAGGAATGAGCCAGTACTGGTTGACGTAGGACAATCTTGGGAGGTATTCAAGGACCTTTTCAAGAAGAAGTTTTTCGCCCGGATAGACAGGCTTGACTTGGGGAGACAATTTGAGAGTCTCATTCAGGGGAGCATGTCTGTGGAGGAATACGCTGCAGAGTTCGGCAGGTTGAGCCGATTTGCAGAGTATCTGGTGAGAGAGCCGGAGGTGCGAGCTATTCGTTTCCGTGAGGGTCTAAACTGGGAAGTGAAGATTCTCATTCCGTCTTTTTATGAGACATACTCGGAGATACTTGCGGAGGCACGCAAGGTTGAACGGGATTTGGGTTTGAAGCCCAAGAGAGACCGTGATTCTTTTCTGGGGGCCAACGACAGTGCAGTATCTGCCAAACGTCCTCATTTCCAGTCCAGACCTTTCCAGCAGCCACAACAGAACCAGACTCCAGCTAGAGCGCCTTTTCACCAGGCACCTCAACAGCAGAGACAGTTACAGCAAGCTCCATGCAACTACTGCAAGAAGCCCGGCCACATCTGGGAAGTTTGCAGAAGGAGGCTAGGAGTTTATTTGTATTGTGGTACTGAAGGGCATCAATCGAGGGAGTGTCCTCGTCGTGCAGTTCAGGGAGCAGCTCCAGCTCCGAGGGCACAGACGAGACCACCTGTAGCACCGCCGAGGGGACCGCTTCCGACACAGCAGCAGCGTTTTGTCCAGCATCAGCAGCAGGGAGGTGCTCGACAGGGACGAGCATTTGCTATGACCGTAGAAGAGGAGGAACCCACTGGAGATGTCATCGCAGGTTCTATTCTTCTTGATTCTATTCCAGCTTTAGCTTTGTTTGATAGTGGTGCTTCTCATAGTTTTGTATCTGTTTCTTTTGCTCTAAAGCATGGTTTGGTAGCTGAGTCTTTGGTTAGGACTTGCAAGATCATGACCGGGGAAGACATTATCCTGGTTAATGATATTTACAAGGACCAGAGAGTTACTCTGGGAGGCCGGGAGTTGAGTGCGTGTCTACTTGTAATGCCACTTCCGAGCTACGACATTGTACTCGGGATGGATTGGTTGAGTAGGCACCGTGCTAGCATAGATTGTAGAGGAGGTAGAGTTTTGTTTGGTCCGCCAGGAGAGCCAGAGTTCGAGTTTGTTAGAGGAGCTGCGGAGCAGGGAGAAGGCATTATTTGTGGAGCTATGGTGGAAGACAAGGAGTTGCCACATCCTTTGATAGCAGAGTTCTTGGATGTATTTCCTGAGAAATTGCCAGGATTGCCGCCAGATCGAGATGTTGAATTTTTTATAGACTTGGTGCCAGGTGCAGAACCAATTTTACAGTATGTCTATAGAGTAAACAACAGCGAGCTGGTCGAGTTGAAGAAGCAGGTGGACGAATTGCAGGATAAGGGGTTTATCAGATCGAGTTCTTCACTATGGGGAGCCCCGATATTGTTTGTGCCGAAGAAGGATGAATCGGTGCGCATGTGCATTGATTACAAGGCTTTGAATAATCTCATTATCAAGAATAAGTATCCTTTGCCACGGATTGATGATCTGTTTGATCAGTTGAGTGGAGCCAAGGTATTTTCTAAGATAGATTTGAGATCAGGCTACCATCAGGTAAAGGTGAAGCCGGAGGACATACCGGAGACTGCTTTTAGAACTCGGTATGGTCAGTACAAGTTTATTGTGATGCCATTTGGTTTGACTAATGCACCGGCGGTATTTATGAACTTGATGAACAAGGTGTTCCACCAGTACCTTGACAAGTTCGTGGTGGTGTTCATCGACGACATACTCATATACTCGAGGACACCGGAGGAGCATGAGGAGCATTTGAGGATTGTGTTGGATATGCTGAGGAAGGAGAAGCTGTATAGGAAGTTGTCCAAGTGTGAGTTTTTCTTGGACAAGGTGGAGTTCTTGGGGCATGTTGTGACTGGTGATGGTATTTCAGTGGATCCGAAGAAGATTTTAGCAGTGGAATCTTGGAAGACTCCGAGTTCGGTAACAGAGATCAGGAGTTTCTTGGGATTGGCAGGCTACGACAGAAAGTTTATGCAAGATTTTTCGAGGATTGCCGAGCCGATGACCAGACTCACAAGGAAGGATGTAGAGTTTGTTTGGATGAAGGATTGCCAGGTTGCTTTTGAGGAGTTGAAGAAGAGGTTGACGTCTGCTCCTATTTTGACGTTGCCATCAGGGTCCGGGGTTTCACTATTTATAGTGATGCATCGGGGAAGGGTTTGGGTTGTGTTCTTCAGCAGCATGGAAAAGTGATTGCCTCTGCATCCAGGCAATTGCATCCTCATAAAAAGAACTATCCTACCCATGATTTGGAATTGGCAGCCGTCATATTCGCCCTGAAGTTATGGAAACATTATTTGTACGGAGAGCGTGTGGAGATCTTCACAGACCACAAAAGCTTGAAGTACGTTTTCACGCAGAAGGAGTTGAACATGAGGCAGCGTCGGTGGTTGGAACTGATGAAGGACTTTGATATCTCTTTGCAATATCATCCTGGGAAAGCCAATGTAGTTGCCGATGCTTTGAGCATGTATCCGGTAGCTATGTTTTTGACGCAGTTGTTGGAGGACTTGGAGAGCTTGGGCATTGAGGTGATTGTTCCTTGGTGTGCTATACAGATGTGGGGATTGCAGATACACTCAGATTTGATGGACATGATCAAGGCAGCACAGTATGATGATATATCTCTGAGGAGTATCAGAGCCCAGGTGAGAGCATAATTGGAGGATGATTTCACTATTGCAGAGGATGGATCTTTGAGGCATGGAGTTAGATTGTGTGTGCCTAGTGGGGAGCTGCGTGAGGAGATATTACAGGAAGCATATCGCTCTCAGTATTCCATGCATCCAGGTGCTAACAAGATGTATCGGGATATACGAGAGTGTGTGTGGTGGTATGGCATGAAGAGGAAAGTGGCACAGTTTGTATCCAGATGCTTAGTGTGCCAGCAGGTGAAAGCCGAGAGGCAGAGGCCAGGAGGTTTACTTCAGCCATTACCATTCCAGAGTGGAAGTGGGAACACATTACTATGGATTTTGTGTCTGGACTTCCACGATCTCCAGGAGGAAAAGACGCGATTTGGATCATTGTTGATAGGTTGACCAAGTCGGCCCATTTCTTGCCTTTCAAGGTGGATTTGTCTACGGAGAAGCTGGCAGAGATGTATGTGAGGCAGATCGTTAGGATACATGGAGTTCCCGTCAGCATAGTCTCAGATTGGGATAGTCGTTTTACTTCTCATTTCTGGAGGAGTTTGCAGGAGAGTTTGGTCACTCAGCTCAAGTTCAGTACTGCATATCATCCACAGACAGATGGGCAATCAGAGAGGACTATTCAGACTCTCAAGGATATGTTGCGCACTTGTGTACTAGATTTCGGGGGTTCTTGGGAGGACCATCTCCATTTGGTAGAGTTTGCTTACAATAACAGTTACCAGGCCAGTATAGAGATGTCACCTTTTGAAGCTCTATATGGTCGGAGGTATCGTACTCCTTTGTCTTGGGACGATATTGGAGAGAGAGTTTTGCTTGGGCCAGAGATGGTTGTGGATGCAGCAGAGAAGGTTCAGTTGATCAGAGACAGACTTCGAGTGGCGCAGGACAGACAGCGGCATTGGGCCGATAGCCATCGGAGACCTTTGGAGTTCGAGGTATAGTTTAGATTTTGTTTGTGCTTGTTCTTGTTTGTTATAGATTAAGTTCTTAAGGTAGTGTTTTGTTATAGGTGGGTAGTTTGGTGTTTCTGAGGATTTTTCCGACACGAGGCACGATTCGCTTCGGTGGAGGCGGAAAGCTTAGTCCGCGATTCATCGGACCTTTCACTATTCTAGAGAGGGTCGGTGCAGTTGCTTATAGACTAGACTTGCCACATACATTGGAGGGAGTGCACAACGTGTTTCATGTATCGCAGTTGAGACGATACGTGGCAGATCCTAGTCATGTATTGGATCACTCGGAGATAGAGGTGGGCCCTACTCTTAGTTATCCAGAGCAGCCAGTTGAGATTCTGGATCGAAGAGAGAAGGTACTGAGGAACCAGACTATTCCTTTGGTACGCGTCGCATGGAGGCATCACTCTACGGGGGAGTCTACCTGGGAGAGAGAGGATGACATGCGAGAGCGTTATCCATATTTATTTGTACCATGAGGTATGTTATTTCCTAGTTATGTTCTGTTCATTATTCTTTAGTTCTGTTTATGATTTTCTAGGGGTAGTTTTTGTCTTTGAATTTTGAGGACAAAATTATTTTAAGGAGGGTAGACTTGACACTACCATATTTTCTAGGAAAGAATATTTTAGTCATTTCCTATTTAATTAAATATTGTGCATGGTAAATAATTATTTGTTGTATTATTTAATTGTTGTTAGTTGTTATTTAATTATTTAGGACTTATATTAGTGGACTCAACTAGTTTAGTTTGGACCTATGGACCAACATGAATTAATTAGTTAGACTTGGCCCATTTAGAAAGCCCATTTGTTAAGGAGATAGATTAAATTAATTAAATCATTAGACTAGAAGCTTCCTTCCTTAATTATTTCTTCATGAGAGGCCCCAAGGGGTATATTGGACATTTTATAATTTTTTGGGGAAGGGGTAAGGGCCGGCCTATAATAGAGGGGGGAAAATTCTCTCTCCTCTCATTTTCATTCCAAATCTAGATCTAGAATTTTCCACTACCAAATTTTCTTCATTTCCATTCCAATTCCCTACCAAATGCATTCCAAATTCTTTCCAATTCACCATTAGAAAGTTGAGAAGCAATGATCTAGAAGGAGGAAGCAAGGATCTACAAAGAGGAGCAAGGATCTACAATTTGGAAGCAATTTTATCTCAATTGGAGGTTTCATTGAGAATCCATCTCCCAATAGGTATAATTCAGTTTTTCCCTTAAAATAGCTTTTAAATCTGAGATTTAATCATGTAAAATCAACCCATATGTATGTACTATTCATAGGACTTGGTTTTGTGTTCATAGGAGACCCATGGAGAAAGTTATGGTGCTTTTTGTGTCAATTTTAGAGGAATTCCGAATTTATATTTTGTTGTGTGTGTCAATTGATCCTATAGATCAATTGGGCATGTGCTTATGTGTTTGGGGCTAGTGTCGTGTCCACAATTGGGTACGTGTAGGTCGTATCCCAACAATTTAGTGATACGTGTCATTTTGGGGGTTTTCCCTCCGACACGGGACTTTGTACATGTCGTATTTTGACACGGACACATAGATCTATATTTGACACTTTGATTTGTTCATAAATAATATTTGTGACTTGTTTGTGTCCTTCAGGGTGCAATTGGTTGTGTGTTGGACTCGTGTCGCATGCGTATCCTAGATCTAGTGGAATACGATGTGATACTCTCCATTTGTGTGTGTTTATGTGTAGATCTAATTACTTATGCCTTAATTCTTGAATTATAATTAGTAAATATATATAGATGTTATATATTTATTTTAGTGTAATTATTATGATATTTATTGTAGCATAGATCTGTGTATTTTTTATGTGTACTAATATAATGTATAAATATATATGTAGCTTTCTTTACATGCATTTATATATGTTACAATTTATGTTAATAAAATAAATTATATATAAATATTTTATAAAATATATTTATGTGTTTAAATGAGTAATTATATTAATTATAATTATTATATAATTAATTTTATATAAATGAATGTATTTTTATGTGTGTATTTAACCATGTTAAAATATGTACATTAGTACATGGAATGTGTATTGTAGCTATTAATATTTATTTATATGTATAGGATTATGTATATATAGAAGTATATATTTACTTATTTGTTATATATATATATATATATATATATATATTGATTTATATATTAATATATATTATTTTAGCTTTGGCGACAACGGCATTTAATGACAGATACTGTCATTAAAGCAGCAGCCGTTGTAGCATTATTAGGGCATTTAATGACAGTTCTGTCATTAATGCAGCGGGTGGAAATATTACGACAGCAGTGGCGACGGTCATTCTGTGACAGTCGAACTGTCACCAATAAACGACAGCAGTGCGTTTATACAGTGGTTTTGGCGACGGCGGTTGCAGTGACAGTTGGAACTGTCACTAAAGGGGCTGTTTATTGAAAATCAGTGTTTTAGCACACTATTTTCAGTGACAGTTAGGCAGTTTTAATTTATATTTTATATATTATATTTATATATATATGTGTATATATATATGTATTATTGTGAGATATAATACTAGTATTGTTATAATTTTAATTGTATAATATTAGTTATATATATTATATATTGTATAAGGGTAAATACTATATCTATGTATCTTGAGCATTACTTTGTGTGGATACCAAGTTGGTTCAAAACCATGATTCCTAATTATTGTATTTAATATTCTATATTCTATACTTTATTGATTGATATATAAGTATTGTGAGGTTTACCTTGGATTCACGTATCCGAAGATACGATATCCTAATATTTAAGGATGTAGTTTTATGGCTTAGATCTTAGTATTTTGATCCAAGATTTTGGTGCTAGACTTGTGCAACTTAGAAATAGATGGTTGACCTTGGTTTGACCATAGTTGACCATAGTTGACTTTAGTTGACTTTAGAGTTGACCATAGTTGACTTTTGACTTAGAATTGACTTGTTGACCTAGAAGTTGACTAGTTTAACTTGTTCTCTTTTCGGGACCTTGTATTGATGTTGTATTCCATATCTAGGTCTTTGAGGCACCGAGTCAGACATCTGTGAGACTGTTCATTGGACTTCAGGCGAGTACATTCTCTGATAGTTTCTCATTTATGATATCCTCTATGTTCATTGTATCTAGTGTAGATATCCATGTTCTTTTGACACTATGGTTACACGGATTGGTATATCCGGATCTCGTCATGAGATGTTATTCCTTGGTATATGGTGTATATGGTGCAAGTATTGTTTCATTGGTTATCTTGTACATGTACAGACACCGATTCTCGGGAAGACTAGCTATCTTCTTGGGGAATCTCGTGCCATAACATACCGTGGTTGGATCTATTATACCAGTCGGGGGTGGGGAGTATTAGTATAGATATGTGATCAATATCCCTATTAAATAAAGTACAGATTACAGAATAGTGTTGATCATACACATCACGTATGATTAGCCAGGCCGTATTGCATCTTGCCCAAGCTGATCACATGTTAAGCTAGTACTCACACACTTAGTCATTAGTATTATTGTTTCATTGGCATATTGTTCATTATTGTATTTATTTCCAGTATTTCCTTATTGTATATATATCTCTTGTATCTATTGTGCATCTTGTTTATCCACAGCTATTTACTATTACATAGTTTTTATCATTAATAAGAACTGCTGTTAGAGATGTACTCTGCTCCTTTCCTGACTGGATATATTTTTCTAGATGACACTGAGGAGTGGTACCCTACCTATTATGGACCCCAGGATGTTGTGGGTTTAGATTCTGAGACCCTGGCTCAAGAGGGACTTATCCCAACTGAGACAGTTGACCCAGGAGTTATAGCTTCGTAGTATTCTTTTGTACTGGATTTGTCTCCAGCTTATTTCTGTATTTCTTCAGACTCATTGATGTATTATTTTAGACTCATGAGTTGTATTGTGACTATTCTATTCTTATCTGATTCGTGCTTATTTCTATCTTAGTTCTGTGATTGAGTATACTATCATTATTGGTGGTTCATTATATTATTTGATAGATTATCTAGACATCGTTCTACCGCCGATTCTGTGGCGTAGGCTGGGCGTTGTTTTCGACTAGTACCCTTACACCGGGTGCGGGTCGTGACATGAGTGCTAAGCAGTTCCGGCGCCAGCCGAGGATGCCGCATAGACATGGACTTCTTCGACAACAGTTTAAGAAACGGAGATCGCCTCCTCCGTAGTTGGTTTAGGCTCAGTGGCCTTTGGTACCTACATTTTGCGGGTCTTCTTAGGCTATGCTGACCTTGGAGAAGGATTCACACTTCCTTCAGAGAGCATTTCCTCGAACACTTGCTGGACAAAGCGAACTACCAGCATCTTTTGCATTGAGCCGAGTTTGGCCGCGTTAGATTGAGTCACCAATTTCTCAACAGAGGAGAATTCGATCCCCAACAGAGTCGCCATTGTGTTTGCCATTTAAATCAAAAGAAAGAACTAAGAGGACTTGATTTTGATTAACAAACTTGAAATTACAGAGTAGAGTCCTAAGAGATAATCTAAGTACAAATTTATTTTAATCTGGGGGTGGCTATGGAGGGTTAGGAGTGTAGCAACTCTATTTACTCCATGGACGATCCGGACGCAGAAACTTCTCTCCTTGGTTCTAGTGTGAATCCGCAGATAGCCAGCCAGCCTTTTGTACGGGTGTGGAACCTTTCTATTTATAGCTGCCCTGTGGACATGCTGTGGGTGCCGTATATGCTCGTGTTTGGTGGTCGCATGGGAATCCTTCAGCAGAATACGGCCGTAACGGTAGCCGCATGGTGCGGGCAAGCCACCACTTGGGTCTGGTTAGGATTTTCTGTTTTGAAGGGATCTCGGGGCTGTTGTGTGCATAACTCGGTCAATTGGACACTTGGTCAACACTAACTGTACGAGAAATCGTCTTCGGTTGTAGCAGAAAATCTTGTGAGTTGAGAGCCATATATTGTTGTAGTAGCATAGAAGCTCTTGTTTGACCTTGGTCGGAATGACCCTCTGGCCGTGTGGACGAGGCCGCATGGGTCTTGAAGCCACATGCGTACTCTTATTTGGCCTTGGTCAGGTGGATGCTCTGGCCGCATGATGTCGAGACCGCATGGGTCTTGAAGTCGCATATGTAGGACACGTGGCATGGCCCGTTTGTCGAGGCAATTAATGTCCTGATGTGACTTATTATCTTTTTCTGAGTCGTGGTCTGCATAGATTCTGAAGCATCTCAGGGTGATGAGTGAGGTGTCAAATCTTCTGACAAACATCTAAATATGGGTCAGGGGGTTTTATGCAACCGTCCTGCTCTGTGGTCGTTCAGACCGTATATGGGAACTATATGGAGTCGAAGTTGCATGGGGCCAGAGATGCAGGGAACACATAGAGTCTGAAACCTATTGAGCCAGAGACGCTAGGAACAATGGAGTCTTGGATGTATTGGTGTCACGCCCCAGTCCCAAAATGTAAGGAACTAGGCTACGTGGCATTAGCCAGCTGACACGTCACTAAGGGTTTAATCCATTTTGATGGACCCAAAGGAACGTGCTACGCTGTCCTAGTATACTACAAGTCTAGTACTGGCAAGTCTATCTCATCCACAGAAAATGTCAGAAAATAGTGCTGAATATATATAATGCTGAGTCTGATAATGTCATATTACACATCTTGTGGGAACAACCCACTGTCAAAATATAATAATACAGAAAACAAGATAGACTGAACATCGTCTATCTAACAAAATATCTCCATCGCCAAGAGAGCATCTCCTAGAATCAGGTAGATTCTGATGGTGTCTCCTCTAGTTCTTCCTCGGTGGCATGCCTAGTCTCCTGTCCTGGACCATACACCGTAGGGTAGTAGGCCTCATCTAAATCTGAAAGGGAACCAGATCCTCAGTGGGACATAACAAGATACAGGAAATAATATGCCAGATATGAAAATACTGAATAAATAAATACAGGGTGCTAACCATCTAAGTGAAATACAAGTAAAGACCTTGTAGTACGCATGGGAATGTATAGGTTTGACATATGCTGACTTAATTCACCAATCGTGTTTGACTGGCTAGTATATGTGTCATATGCCCCCAGACTCATGGGCACTCTGCAATCGTCCATCTCCGAGGAGTATGGAACGAAGGTAAAACATACAAGGAGGGGGTGTCCCATACGTCTACTAGTTATCCTTCCCGCCCAATATAACTAAATGACAAGTCGTACTGTTCTGAGTTTTCCTGATTTTATGCTAAGTCGTGATGCGTGTCACACGTACTGGTAGCTAATCAAATACGCAGCTCGCATCCCAATATGTATTGCAACCATGTTGCGTGTTCCCGTGGTAGGGTCTAGGAGGATATTAGGATACCCTCACAGATGTTGGTAGGTCTGAAAAGACTAAGTTAATTATGTTACAAGTCAACGTATCTGTTGACTGTACCTGAGGCAATCTCAGGTATTCATAGTTATCTGATAATTCAGGAAACATAACATAAGGCAATATTTGAGTTTAAACAGTAACTTGGCAAGGTATACTTGCCTACTTCCTGATTGTATTGGAAACCTGATCCCACTGTCAAGACGGAAGGCCCTTGTGACAGGGGGTCACTGACTGTGCTGGAGATGTTTTCTGTTTAAAAAGTATAGGTCTCATAAATATCAGGGATAATATACAAAAGTATAATCATATATATACTTATATACATATATGATAATATATATATAATATAGGATATACATATATATAGAGTATATATATATATTTAGATATATATAATATATATTATATATGTATATATATATAAATGAACAGGCAGTGCAGAAATAAAAGTATATATATATATATACTGTACTATCCAGTAGTATATTATATAGTACATATCTATATAGATTATATATATATAAACATATATATATATAGTAGAGAAAGACTGTGCAAAAAATAAAATATATACATAAATATAGGCTGTATTATCCAGCACTATGGTATATATTAGATAGGTATATATATATAGATATATATATATATATATATATATATATATATATATATATATATATATATATATATATATATATATACATATATATATAATAAATTGAAAAGACATTGCAGGAAATATAATTATATATATATATATATAAATACATATGTACTGTATTATCCAGTACTAATTTATATAGTATATAATATTTAATATATATAAGAGAAAAGTAAAATGCAGGAATTTAAATAATAATAATTAAAAAGCATGCATATATATACATATATATTATATATGTATATATATAATTATACTATATATAAATAAATATATATATATATATCTAGATATATATATATATATATATATATATATATATATATAAGAAAGAAAAAATAAAGATATATAAATAATAATAATATATATATATATACACTGTATATATATATATTCTGCATTTAATAATAATAGTAATAATAATAATATTTTATATATATATATATAGAATATATATATATATAAATATATATACATATGTATATATACTTCATATATATAATAATATATATATATAAAAAAACAGAAATAAAATAAATAAAAACAGAAATTAAAAGGTGCATAAATACATAATATACATATATATACATATATACTGTATTTAATATATATTATATATATAGTAATATATATAATTATATAATTATATATATACTTAAATACATACATACATACATATATATATATATATAAAATAAAAATAAAAATAAAATACAGAAATGAATACATATGTATATACTGTATATTTACAGTATTTAATAATATTAATACATATAATTAATATATATTAATATATATATATATCAATATATACATATATTATATACATATATACATGTATATAGGAATTATTACGTATTTTCGTATAGTATAGGTATATTATACCTGACAGGTGGCAGGGGGGTCCACGGCGGGTCGCCGGCGGGAGGACGGCGACGGAGGCGGCGGCGGCTAGCCGGAGGAGCGGCAGCAGCAGCAGTTGCTGCCAGTAGCAGTAGCAGCAACAGCAGCTGCGAGGGCTGCCGGCGGCGGAGCGGTGGCGGAGACGGCGGTGCAGGGTGATGGGTGGACGGAGGGAAGGGTGGCGAGCAGACTGTGGTGGTGGTGGAGGTCAGGGGTGGCGGTGGTGGTGGTTGGAGGCGGTCGGGATGGGGGTGGTGGTGCAGTCGGGGAGAGGGGTCGGGGTTCTGTGGAGGTGAGGGCGGTGGCTGGAGGCGTCGTGGGCCGGAGGGAGGGTGGTCGTCGGGTGGAGGGGGTCAAGGCGAGTCGAACGGTGGTGGTGGTGGTGGTGCACGGTTGTCGGGGGCGGTGGTGGAAGTGGTTGGGAGTGGTGGTGTTGGCTGTGGTGTTGGTGGAGGATGGTTGCTGTGGGAGTTCTGGGCTGCGGAGGCGGTGGCCGGAGGGGGGTGGCGGTGGTCGGAGGGAAGGGCAGGGGAGTGGCGACGGGTTCGGCGGTGGTCCGGTGGGCGGAGGGTGACCGAGGTGGTGGTGGTGTGAGGTCGGAATGGGGGGGGAGTGGCTGTATTTATAGGGTTGGGGCCAATGGCAGGGTTGGTAAATAAGTAGAAGTCTAGGGGTATTTAGGTCATTTGGGTTTTTGGGATATTTATGCAGCCATTTGTGGGTCCCACATGACACGTGTGCGGTCCAGATTCACCAGCCAATGAGGTGATGCCACATCACACTAGAAATTTACATAAAAACCCCTGAATTTTTCT
This sequence comes from Iris macrosiphon, assembly GCA_036927795.1. Lineage (NCBI taxonomy): Eukaryota > Viridiplantae > Streptophyta > Magnoliopsida > Asparagales > Iridaceae > Iris > Iris macrosiphon. Next base: position 105,128,953 of record JAYESA010000016.1, on the reverse strand, counting down.
AAATTACAAATAGGTCCCAAAATTGGTATTTTGCGTAATTACGCAATTTGTCTGATAATTTACCCTGTTTCCAGAAAATATTAAAATGCTCAGAATTGAGAGGGAAAAGCTGTGGGAGGGTCCTGAGGGGGTGGGGGTGAGTCTGGGCAGTGGCAGGGCCTGGTTTCTGGGTGATACGGGTCATCGTATTTATTATTTAATAAATACTGCGCACGGTGTTCTCTAATTATTTAGAGGCAGGTAGGGCCATAATTTTACTACGGTGCCAATATACTAATTGTAGTATATTCAAAGTAGAATAATATCGTATTTTTGTTTGGACAAAACTGGTGCCTGTTGGTCCTCAATCTTTAAGGGTACAGAGATGGGTAAAGAGCAAGAAATAAAATAGGAAATAAATACAGATTTTTGTAACGATATTTGTGCGTCTCAAACGAGGCTCAAAATAAAGCATCTGTGAGTTGCACAAAATTCAGGAAAATAGTTTAACAAGTCTAGGGCAGGTATGTGAATTTTGTTTGGGAATTACAGCTAGTGTAATGCTCTAATTAATTATGTGAAGTACAGGTGTACAATCAATAGGATATGTAAACAAAATAAATTTTTAAAAAGTTACAGAAATTCTAATTAGCTAAAATTAATCCTAAATTACTGAAATCTGGTCGAGGGAGTTTACAATTGGGTCATAGACGCATAGAACACATGGAGTATGGGATGCATTGGGCCAGAAATGCATGGATCTTTTGTTATTTTCTGTATTCGTGGTATTTGAACAGTTGTATACTGCCAAAAGTACTGTCAGCACGGATTCCAATCAACGGTACAAGATTCGAGGAGGTCAGAATGATTGTTTATTTTGTCATAGTCATAAATTCTTTGATGTGACTGTAGGGATGATGCGTCACAGGATGGTATGCATCTCGTCCTGTCCTAGGGCGTCATGCGTCCGCTGCTGTTATGCGCCCCCCATAGTTATACGTACCTTACTTATTTGTTGACTGTAAACTGGAGCGCATGGGAGGATTTTCATGCTTCTATAATAGGTACAGTTCATGTTCACAACTCATCGTACAAATTTGTCGCACGATGCTCGCTCCAATTACTAAGGTCAAACTATTGTTCATTTGTACGTAGTATTCTACCCAAGCTTGTTTCACTCAGATTTGTAAACATCGAACACAGATCATTCTACTCATATTAACACGTTCGTTTGTACAGGGTCCGAGTCCGTTCAGTTAAATCTATGATATATCCATTATAAGTCTAGACCACCAAGCCATGATTAAATTTTCAATCACCGATCTCAATTATAAAATCTAAGTCATCCAATAAGATTCATGTATCCGTTCACAAAACCATCAATCGTGTCTTACTCCATGTTCTAGACTAACTCATCCTTGAAACACTTTCGATTCACTTGTATTCCCAAACTCATCTTATCGTATCGAACCATAAGTCAAGACGATCATTCAATTATCACGCTCCGGTCTCCCACAAGTTCGATCATCCTCGCTGGACGTGAGATCACCACGCCAATGCTCCCGCTGGATAATCGTTCTAATCCGGACGTGACGCAAGTGCGAGCATGGAGTTACCCACGCACAAGACAAGAACGTTGAACGTTATAGTTATCATCGAAATGATCGAGACACCTTATTATTATACTTTCGCTACATCCAAGTTATATTTATATCCATCAAGTCATGTATATTTATGTCGTAATAATACTTCGTCTAGCAAAATCATCCAACTTCATTGTTACCGTTTGATCATTCTATAGTCTACTTCTAGCATCCTCAAACAACTAAGTTCAAATACTTAAGCCAAAGTCTATCCACCTCCGTTACGTTCTATTTTATTGAGTTCGTTTGAATAATCACCGAACATGTTTTCATGAGTTCGATCATATCCGCTTGACGTAAAATCACCACGTCTGCGCTCCCGTGGGATAATTATTCTCGGCCGAGCCTGATTGTCGAAGGATATTTTTTGAACTAGATTCAAGATTGTTCTTTCAAACTCCAGATCAAATCCGTTATCGCTTACCTCTTTCATCGAATCATAATATTTCTTTACTTGTACCAATCAGGCTATCTTCTAACTATCGATACCATATCAAGTCTATTGATTCGAACCACAATATCCATTATCAAGTCTGATCCATTTTTGATTTAATTCAAAATTGCACGTACAATCTACCAAGTTTTCTTGACCAAGATATTGATTCCATTATCTTGAATCCATATTCGCTATAAGCCTTATCACTTGTTCAACACATTCTCAATCGTTCAATCCAACTATCGCACGAGACCTATGAATTCGCTTGAACATTTCCAAAATGATCCATACACCACCCAGAAATTAAGTCATCCAATTAAATCTTCAATCGTGTTTGCATCACTCGCAAGCATATTAACCAAGTCGTTCCTTAGAACTCCTGTGCGATACCTAAGCGTCGCCTCAATAATTCTTAGTCTCGTATATATCCTGTGTTGATAGTCATCCAAGTAAACCATATTTGATTTATATTTGCCGACATGACATACCATCCGAACTATTTCTCAAAATCCAAGCACGATCCTCTATATTCGCCTTGGCGATAATCTGATAAAGTTCTATTGGTTGCCATTCTAAGTCTGACTTATCCTTTCCTGAACGATATCCCAAACTCGCTCGTAAACTACCTTGCACCAAAAGGGTCTTGGCGTGCGATACTTAACACAACATAGTCGAAAGGCTATATGCATAGCTAACCGTCCGAACGATATTCTATCTTGCACACTAACCAGTTGGGTAATCACGTATAGGTATTCAGATACTCATATAACTTGCAAATTCTAGCACGAGTTATCCCCATAAAGTCTAACACAGGTCGAAACAAGGGTCTTCGCATAACTATCCAGTACAAGCAATCATATCAATCACATGCAATTTTTGAAATTATTTAGACTTATTGTATGGAACATCCCAATGGGTCAACGAGAGAGAGTGTATGCACATAACCCATGAACGAGCTTTCGAAACTGAGAGAATTGATACGAAGTCCAAAGACCTAAAGCCATGCTCTGATACCAATATATCACGTCCCAATCTCCCGCAAAAATCGGTCGTCCCCTCTAGGCACGAATCACCTTGCCAGCGCTCCCTTAGGACGATCATTCTCATCTGGACGTGATGACGCACGAGCACGAGCTGCGACCGTACAAAGATAAGATCCGAACATGCGGTAAAATTACTAAACCACAGAGTCGCACAGATAGTTCGAATGCAGCAAAATAAGTAACAAACATGAAATTGGTAACAAGTTTATAGGGTCGTTAATAGCGAAAGCATTGAATAACACAAGTATAGAAGTAAAATAAGCACTTTATTGATATTGAATCAGTATTACAAGTGGTGCTAGGCCAAGATTACAAGTCGCTCAAGTCCTCTCTCTCGAAATAATACAAGCGTGCCAAGTGGCTATAATTATAGAATGATATATAGGCGATGTTCTAACATTTTGTTTTGTATATGTGCTTCGGCTCGGGACGAAATGCTCCAAGGCTCCAGAGAGAACACCATGCCTTAGTTCGCACGAAGGGGTTTTTCGTACTGAATGAGGTTCTTTCGCACCCTGCAAACAATCTGGTGGGTTATTAGTACATGAATGCACTATTGGGGAGGCTTCTCGCCCGCTTGACAAATCCAAACACATTATATAGGTTCCATGCACCATCTATTAATTGTCTTTCTAGTCTTGCCTTAGGATCAATTTTATGACATAATATAAAGCCTAACTCGTATGGCAGTACATCGTGCGATATATGAGTAACACAACGAGACTTACCAACTTACCATTCGTCCTTTCCTGTCCAAGGCAACCAAGTTAAATTAAGCATGAGTATATACATAATAAAATCCAAGAAAAATGAATAAGCAAACACAAGTGTCATGGGTGGAGTTCTGACTCAGGTACACGAGTTACACAGATACTCAGGTGTGTTACAGAAGATGTTCAAGTGTTCAATTATGTACAAATGTGCACAGATGTCTAATACTCATATCCGTTCAGTATTCCAGATTCTAGGTGTGATGTAATGACTTGCATGCGGATTACCGCTAAGCGAGGATGCCTTATCTATATGAACATGAGGTCACTGGCACGACGCCATAGAGGACGGTGTAGTCTCAGGGCGAGATAGTGTGCAAGCCAGAACATGGGGCATTGTACACATCCTGCCCAACGCAGGCGACTACAGTCAGGAAGTTTCGATCGGTCGGATTGGCCCCGGTGCCCCGGAGACTGTCCGGGGAACGAGATTCAAGTGTGTCAACATATATAATATATAATTATGACTGAAAAAATACATATATAATGAATATATGAAAATATAATAAGCATGCAAAGTACTGTAAGCAATTTGGCAATGTATACTTGCCTGACAAGAAAGCTGCGAAGTATAAGCGTCCAGACGTCAAGCACAAGGGATTAGAAAATATGGAATCATAATGAACATCTCCGGATGCTGAAATAAACATCAACAATGTTCCCAGAATAAGCTAGATAGTCAAAAAAGTCTACCCTTTCGTCCAATTTGGACACAGGGGCAAAACGGTAATTTCAGGTCAAAGCGGGTTCCACATGTGGGCCACTTTGCACCAAAATGCGTGCTAGAGGTAAAGGTCTCTAAGTGGAACAAATTAAGGTAAAAAAATTCTAAACGTCGATACGAACTCAACAGTATGTCCAATTTTGGATTCCGGTGAGCCGATCACAAATTCGCCCTTCAAGTCAAATCGTGGGGCCCGCGAATAGGCGGTTTGGTCAACTGTCTCAGAATTGCGTAAAACTTGGGTCACAAGACTAGCGTGATACCACGAATCCAATGACGCAAGTTTTGTCACATTCTGACGAGCATACACAAAGTGGGGTGGTGTTTTGCAAAAGTCGCGATATAGGGACTTTTTACGGATACGGGTTGATTCCGACGCGCACACACGTCCGAATCAACTTCCGTGAAAGCCCATACGTCAGGATATACCATACGCACCTTTTGGTACAATTGGTACGCGATGAGGCGGTCCTGTTTGGCAGGGCGCACTCCGTATCACAAAATCTTAATTTTAAATTACCAAGTTTTTGGTCATTTTGGAGGTCGAATAATTTAACAAATAAAACAAATTAATAAAAACTAAAAGAACAGTTAAATTCTCGGTTATATAGAGAAGAAAACCCTTCAATTAGATTTTGAAAAATTAAACAAGTTGGTGGCAAATTGGGCATGAACATGGGGTTTTGGGTTGAAATTCTGGACTATTTTTAGTCAATTTTTTGGTCGATTTTTTCGACCAATCCAGGGCCCGAAAACTTGTCCGATTTGAAGAAAATCCTAGAGGGTTAGGTTGTGAACATATGCGGATAAACTGTTCTTAAAAAGAATTAAAGATATGGAGATATAATACCTTGAAGATGGGACGCTGCTGCCTGTGCTGCTGCTGTAGTCCGTGTGCGGGCGGGGGCAGACGGCGGCGGCGGCGGTCGGTCGGTGGGCTGCGGCGGTCACCGGTCGTCGGGTGGTCGGCGTTGGGGTCGGGGACGTGGCCGCCGAGGGCAGGGGTAGGGTATTAGGGTTAGGGTTTAGGTTTTGTTGTTGGTTTACTTTTATATATATATATATATATATATATATATATATATATATATATATATAAAGAGAGAGAGAGAGAGAGAGAGAGAGAGAGGTCTGTGGGTTCGCGGGGTGGGGGGGGTGGGGTGTGGTGGTGTTTGCTTTGGGTTTGCTGGGTAGGTTTAAGAATGGATCTGGGGTTTAGGTGTTAGTTTTTCTTTTCTTTTCTTTTCTTTTTCTTTTTATTATTACTATTACTATTACTATTATTATTATTATTATTATTATTATTATTATTATTATTACTATTATTATTATTATTATTATTATTACTATTATTACTATTACTATTATTATTATTATTATTAATAACTTTATATTTATTAACATATATATATATTTACATATATAGATGAGGTTAAAAATCCAAAAATAATATTTGCACACAAAATGAATTCTAGAAAATTTATCACCTTTTAACAAGACTCCAAAAATAATAAAAATTATTTTGTAGAATAATTCCAAATGAGTATTTATCTAAGTAATTAAATCAATAAAATTTAGTTTCTAATTGACTATGAAAATACTCTTTAGAAATTTAATAATTTAATAAAAATACTTAAAATAAAATTTAAATTTTTTAGGGGGTTTATATTCTACCAAATTTATAATAATTTTGTCATCGAAATTAACACTAACCCATATTCGTAATAAATCACTATAGCTATTAACACTACATTGCTAGCTTGCAGTGCTTCCTAAAGGGTTATGGTCAGCCACCCTAACACTTCTTTCCCTTATTGTCTATACACTATTCTTTTATTCTCTAACTCGTCTACACTACCCAACTTACAAGAATTCTACTAGTAGTCAAAGTCTTTTGAGGCTATTCTCTAGGTTGTAAGACAAATTTATTCATTGGGTCGAGAATTTTGGGATACTTGTTTGGAATCTCATAACCATAATTTTTCTCCGTAACCGTCATGTATCGTAGTCTAATACTGTCATGCTACCTGGCCAGTATGGCTGCAAATAATTTGACTACTCTACTATAATCGTCTAGTTGAAGCTGTCGCTACCGTGCCAGCGATTTGTCATAGTCATCAGTTCGTAACAAGTGCCTTCAACTCTTTCCTAAGCTTAGTCTAAGTTTTAGGACAACAATTAAGGTCTTGACTAACTTTATAAAACTATTAAAAGTATGAACCATTTAAACAATCCAACTAATTCATGTTAGACTAAAGGATGATACTCAAGGTTTTTTTTTTAATAAGAGAATAAATATATTGCTATAGTGCATATACATAAGGGTTATCATGAAATCATCTTTTAGTTATTAATCATTACTAACCCGGTTATGTTTTAACTAACAAAATAAAGGGTGGGGTTGAAGTAAATCAATAATTCATGATGGCACGAAAAGATGCAACTACGATAGGAAGAATTAAGCATGGGACAAGGAATGGATATGGAAGAGAAGATAATCCACCCAAGGGGACGAGATGGTGATAGGAAGAGAATACTACTACTGTTACTCGTGTCATCTATTAGCATCGTGGGTATGCCATCTAGTTAAAATATCAACATATCCTCAAAAATTTTAACACCAAATATATCACATGTGATATGCCCTTAATTACAAAAGATTTTCACAAAGTAATATGATTGGCCTATGGGGTATATCTAGTACTCTCCGTGTATCAAACTTATACCAAACACGAGCGTTCATCTTTTCGAAATTAGGGAAGACGAAAAATAATAATAAAGAATTCAAGGAGGAGGTGATAGAATACAAGTACGGGGTTCAAGGTGATTAAAGAATTCAAAAAGAGAGTTGTAAGGGCAGTTGCGGATGAGATCCTATTTTGGTAAATTCCTATTCACATGCTCATATCAGTACAGTTATGTAACCGATAAGATATGCTCGGATATGTCTAAAGGGCAAGTATATTCGTCTAACATGCTGAGTCAACTATATCTCAATCCACGTAAAGTAGTCATGCGAAGAGCGAACCAAGTGCATTAAGGTTGATCAGACCGTAATACACTGATTCTGATTTAGACAATGTATTAGTAGGCGTCCCCAATAACACATATGTCATGAACAAGCTCGATAAAAGAATAACTTGCAAAACTAGGCTATAAAATAGCAGCATAAGCAGAGGTAGTCCAGAAAATATAAGTACGCTAGATTATAATGAAGGAAGGTACAAAATAATTCAAGTTCACAAAGAAGATAAGACTCGTCCAGTGTTGTGCCTTTACAGTTGCCATACTAACTTCTTGTCTAAGTCTCTAGTCGACCAAATGGGGGTATGGGCCTCTAAGTTCTACAGTCTGGATAAACACTATCTTCTTATGCAAGCCTATAGTTAGTGTCATTTAGTTACACTTTATTAATGTGTCAAAAGGACTATATGATACTAGGTTATGAGACATACTACCCAACTTACAATAATTTAACTAATAGTGTTATTGAATAATAGAGTGTATATACCTAGTATAAGTCGTCTTCCTAACCCCTATCAAGCATGAAAGAAAAGATAATATTGACTTGTGAAAGGATCAAGCAAGATGCAATGCAAGCAATCAAATAAGGACGCATAACGAAATCAAGGGAGGTGATTAAATAAGTGGATGAGATCCTATATTCTAATCATATGCGCAGGCTTGCTCGGTACAGTAACATAACCGAGATAATATGCTCTCGACCTGCATGGGACACCACAAAAATATGTCACGTCCCAGTCCCAAAATACGTAGGACTAGGAATACGTAAGCATGCCAGCCGTATGTATATGGCAACTCCAATATATGGAAACCATAATACATACGTACGCTATATTATGAACAATAATTCACAAGTGGTATAGATTTATGTCATAAGTCACAGGGCATAACTATATCTCATCCACATAATCAAATAACCAATTAACTATATAACTGAATCAAGTATAAAATGCTTGATAAGAACAAGTAGTTGGGTGAAGACAAATCTACTACCAAACTAGAATATAAGAGAAACAAAATAAGTACATCTAATAAACAATGGGGCTCGAAGAGAAGGCCTCCTCGAAAGAGAGAGAAGGTAGCAAGTCCTGATCCGTGCTCCTGCGAATAGTCAAGACCGTCTACACCTGAAAAGGGACCAGGTCCTCAGAGGGACGTAATAAGATACATAGAAGCATGCCAATTGAATACAGTAAAACATGCATAATAGATCAAAAATATATAAGTACGCTGCACTAGACAATCTATATGAAATTCATAATGAGGATAACTTTTCGATGTATGGGCATGTGTAGGCTACTCTAAAACATATCTATCTCACAACACACACACACGTCCATGTATACCAGAAGCCGTCATACCTCGAGGGTAGCGACCATCGCGACACCAGAAATCGACATACCTCAAGGGTAGCGACCATCGTGACACAACTACCGTAGTGCGTCCTAGTATTACGGTTTACCAAAGTGGGTATCCCATACGCCTACTGACTGTCCTCCCCTCCTATGATACTATGTGTCAAGTGTGTGTCAACATATATAATATATAATTATGACTGAAAGAAAATACATATATAATGAATATATGAAAATATGATAAGCTTGCAAAGTACTGTAAGCAATTTGGCAAGGTATACTTGCCTAGCAAGAAAACTACGAAGTGTAAGCGTCCAGGCGTCAAGCACAAGGGATCAGAAACTATGGCATCAGAATGAACGTCTCCGGATGCTGAAATAAACATCACCAACGTTCTCAAAATAAGCGAGATAGTCAGAAAAGTCTACCCTTTCGTCCAATTTAGACACAGGGGCAAAACTATAATTTTAGGTCAAAGCAGGTTCCACATGTGGGCCACTTTGCACCGAAATACGTGTCAGAGGTAAAGGTCTCTAAATGGGACAAATTATAGGTCAAAAAAAATTCTAAACATCGATAGGAACTCAATGCTATATCCAATTTTGGATTCCGGTGAGCCGATCACAAATTTGCCCTTCAAGTCAAACCGTAGGACCCGCGAATAGGCGGTTTGGTCAACTATCTCATAATCGCGTGAAACTTGGGTCACAGGACCAGCGTTATACCACAAATCCAATAGTACAAGTTTTGTCGTATTCTGACGAGCGTACACAAAGTTGGGTGGTATTTTGCAAAAGTTGTGATACAGGGACTTTTTACGGATACGGGTTAATTTTGATGCGCACACACGTCCGAATCAACTTCCATGAAAGTCCACACGTCAGGATATACCATATGCGTCTTTTGGTACAATTGGTACGTGATGAGGCGGTCTCGTTTGTTGGGGCACACTCCGTATCACAAAATCTTAATTTTAAATTATCAAGTTTTTGGTCGTTTTGGAGGTCGAATAATTTAACAAATAAAATAAATTAATAAAAACTAAAAGAACAATTAAATTCTCGGTTATATAGAGAAAAAAAACCCTTTAATTAGATTTTGAAAATATTAAACAGGTTGGTGGCAAATTGGGCATGAACATGGAATTTTGGGGTAAAATTCTGGACTATTTTTAGTCAATATTTTGGTCTTTTTTCGGTCGATTTTTCGACCAATCAAGGACACGAAAACTTGTCCCGCTTGAAGAAAATCTTAGAGGGTTAGGTTGTGAACGTATACGGATAAACCGCTCACAAAAAGAATCAAAAATGAGGGAGATATAATACCTTGAAGATGGGACGCTGCTGCCTATGCTGTTGCTGCAGTCCGAGCGCGGGTGGGGGCGGACGGCGGCGGTCGGTGGGCTGCGGCGGTCGCCGATCGTCGGGTGGTCGGTGTTGGGGTCGGGGACGTGGCCGCCGAGGGCTGGGGTAGGGTATTAGGGTTAGGGTTTAGGTTTTGTTGTTGGTTTATATATATATATATATATATATATATATATATATATAGAGAGAGAGAGAGAGAGAGAGAGAGAGAGAGAGAGCGAGAGAGAGGTCTGTGGGTTCGCGCGGGGGGGGGGGGGGGGGAGGGGGTTGCTTTGGGTTTGCTGGGTAGGTTTAGGAATGGGTCTGGGGTTTAGGTGTTAGTTTTTCTTTTCTTTTCTTTTTCTTTTTCTTCTTCTTCTTCTTATTATTATTATTATTACTACTATTATTATTATTAACTTTATATTTATTAACATATATATATTTACATATATAGATAAGGTTAAAAATCCAAAATTAATATTTGCACACAAAATAAATTCTAGAAAATTTATCACCTTTTAACAAGACTCCAAAAATAATAAAAAAATCCAAATGAGTATTTATCTAAGTAATTAAATCAATAAAATTTATTTTCTAATTAACTATAAAAATACTCTTTAGAAATTCAATAATTTAATAAAAATACTTAAAATAAAATTTAAATTTTTTAGGGGGTTTACATACTCTTGACGGTATCCTGTTGATTAGATAAGGTGATGTCATAGCAACCTCACTCCACAAGAACTTACGCACATTCATCGTCAATATCAATGAATGTACCACTTCCAGTAGTTGTTTGTTCTTGCTTTTAACCACCCCATTCTGAGCAGGAGTGCCAGGGCAAGTGGTTTGATAAAGAATTCTCTGACTAAAGATGAAAGTAGCAAACTCCTTGTTGGTATACTCGGTCCCATTACATGTCACACCCCAGTCCCAATATACGTAGGACCTGGAATACATAAGCATGAAAGTGGTATGTATATGGCAACTCCAGTATATGGAAACCAGAACACATACATAAGCTATATTTATGAATAATAATTCACAAGTGGTATATATATAAGTCACAGGGCATAACTAAATCTCCACATGCAATCTATATCTCATCCACGATAAATAAATATCAACTAAATCCAACAGATAATGATGAATAAGTTCATCAAGAATTTAAAGACGTCCGATGGAGACAAATCCACTACTAGTAGATAAAAAGAAAATATAATAAAACTAACTCCATGCTAGAAAGTAAACTAAGCATTTATAGAGCCATCAACTGCTGTCGTACCCTCCTCTGGTGTTGGTCCGTAAATCTACGGCTACTCCTCGTCTTCTAAATCTGGAGAACAAATCCAGGTCCTCAGGGGACACAGCAAGATACACAAAAATAATGCCAGCCAACAAGTTATAGAATGTATGGAAGACAGCAATAAAATATATTTAGACAATCTAAGACAGTGGCATGCCATAGAGAAGCATGGTACTAGACGTGGCTAACAAATAAATCGAATAACCGCAGACCTGAGTGGTGCTAACGCTCCTATAGAGAGTAACCATGTGTGGGACTCCCAAACTATAGTAAGTCTCTATCCTATCCCTACGTGGAACTCCCGATCGAGAGTGGTCAAGATAGCCAATCCTAGTATCAATCTCCTCTCTTAAGAGAACACAAAGGTCAAGTCGTACTCATGTCATGTCAAGTATGAGTAATACGGGAACACAATATCACGTCAAGTCATACACACAATGTGGAGCATATATCAAATATGTGATAAAAAATTAGAGATGAGCAGCATATATGGAATCAATAAAGAATCATAATGAACCATGTACAAGAACAAAAAAATATGTACAAAAAAAGACATAAACAAGAACGAGCAAAATTAAACATCCATAATGCTATACAAGAGTTGGAAAGGTATCTTGTCTTCTCCGAAAAAGGATGAAGTCATAAGTCAAGACATCGTTCAATCTACCCCGTCACATAAATTAAAACAAGTTAGATCTACAAAAGTGGGTGAATATGTTTTATATTCTAATCTATTTTATTTCTGAATAAAATAACCTAAAATACTATTTTAATCATTAACACTGGAATTTTAGTAATTTCAGGAATTTATAACTAATTTATTTATTTTTACGAAATTCGAGACCCGTGGCATGCAAATCGAGGCAATCCGTTGACCAAAAAGTAAACCAACATAAACTCAACTTTTGTGCATGAATTCCTATAGATTTCAACTTCACAAGTACGCTAAAATTTACTGCTCATCCAGATTCGAAATTGTTTGAAAATTATTGCACATAAAAAAAATATTGCGCAACGGGAGTTGATTGCGAACCTAGAAGTTCCACAGAATTAACAATACGGGAATAATTTTAATTAAATTATGGGAAAAATATATGTCGATAGTCTCGATATTAGATTTTTGAAACTTTAAACGGTTCATGATTCGGATTCCTGGTTCTCCCGAAATCGCAAAAATACCGAGATGCGTCTATTTTTGGACATGCTGTACTCTACGAATTTTTCAGAATTTAATATTCATAATTTTGTGAAAGAAATTATATATTTAGAATTCTTACCTCAATACAGTTCTAACACAAGAAACAAATATGCATTTAGAATTCTGAGCTAGGAGATATGGTCTTTCCAAGTCGTTAAAACTTCTAAAAAATGAGCTGAATTTATGGCAAATTTGGGCTATTTTTGGACAAAAAATGGAGGAGGTTGGGGTAGAAAAAGATGAAATTTGAGTTTAGTTCATAAATTTACTAGGTATTTATAATGGCGGAGACTACTTACTTTGAATACGGCTAGGATTGTCTAATTTAGATAGGATTATGATTAGTTCAAATATGGATAGGATATGAATGAAATTGCTTTCCTAGTAGACTTAGGATTATGATTAATTTAAAATAGAGTTTGAGTTTATCTCAATAATTTATAATCTTAAATAGAATTAAAAATAATACAAATAATTTATATCTAATCTTATTTATATATATTAACACTAAATTAGCATCTATCTAATATTAAGACTATATATATCCAAATAAATCCTAAATAATTCCAAAAATCCAAATAAATTCCTTAAAAATCCAAATAAATTACAGAAAATATATTTAAATATTTTAACCCTAAAATAAATATTTGGTAGGAACACCATGCAACTATGGTCTCACAGTAAATCATGAAAGTCCTAAAAAATTATGTTTCTAGGTTTTAATTACCCAAAAATTCTAAAAAATTCAAGAAATTCTAAAATAGCTTAAAAAATATTATAAATAAGTATTTATATATGTAATTAAATCAAAAAAAATTATTTTCTAATTAACCAACAAAATAACCAAAAGAAATCCAATAATTTAATAAAAAATACTAAAATTATAAATTAAAATTTAGGGGATTTACATTCTACCAAACCTACAAGAATTTCGTCCACGAAATTAAAACTAACCCATATTCGTAATAATTCACTATAGTCATTAACACTTCATTGTCAACTAGCAGTTCTTTCTAAAAGCTTATGGTGAGTCATCCTAGCACCTTTTTTATCGTTTATACACTACTTTTTTACCTTTTAAACTCATCTATACTACCCAACTTATAAGAACTCAACTAATATTGTAATTGACCAATAAATCATATATACCTAGTGCGTGTAATGTTCCACAATCGTACGGTACATTACGCTGAGTCAGATTGAATACGACAATAGTTGATTACATTTTGATTTGTTGGATTTGGGAACAAGTATTTATTTGAGTTGGTTTCATGTGCAGATCGTAGTGGAGTTCGATGGAATCAAATATTCGTTCAGAGCAGTAGTGAGATAGCTGGATTGGAGCGATAATGCCGTCTTCCTTATTCCAATCGGTCGGTTGATTTGGAGAGCACGGCCTACTCGCACGGTCATACCAATTGAGTAGATCGTGCTTTGCATCAGACCACGGGTTCAAGGGATCAGCCGTATCGACAAGACAGGGTGGTTAACGGAATCAGACTCGGTGATTGGGCTATGTTCCTTCTTCTCTACTCCTTCATGCCTAATAATATGGAATACACGTAAAGGCTTGGATACTTGGGACTGGAACTTAGAAATTACTATACTGTGGCATGCATAGAGTGTGCGTCGTTAGGTTGGATATAATTTGTGGCTTGAGTTGGTTTTGCGTTCGGCAGTTGGAGCTTGATTGGATCATCTTGGTTGGAACATCGAGGCATTTCGGGCGGGCAAGCGAGCGTGCATCCGTGCAAGAGTATCAGTAGGGCGCTTTGTCAACCAAAGCGTGCAGTTGTGGTTCAAAACTGGACAACTGCATCGGTGAGAGCATTGTGCCACTGTTGGAGTATTGTGCCACAGAGTTTTCTGAGCGAGGGGTGTTGCACCAATTGGAGCATTGTTTCGAAGCGGCATAGTGCCTATGGGGATAACTTGAGATGGTGCCTTAGGATATAAGTTGGAGAATGGTTATGGATAATTAGTTGGGATGAGGCAAGGATCGTTTGGTGGGGCAAGAATGCTCGATTCTCTCGTCATACCTACTTGGAGTTTACATCGGTCACGAAAAACCTGTTGCGCATAGGGTTTGGTTTTCTCGAATGGGATATGCTCCGGAGCACCGGGACCGTTCGGCCATGGAGGAGACAAATGGTAACGTGCCTTAGGTACAGTGCCGACAGTTCGATATAACCAGGCGGGCTAGCTACTCAGCGCTGGATCAGATAGAACTGCAGTTGATCAGTCTTTTTTGGCTTGGCCAGTGACTTCATATAAATAAGAGTTGGGTTAATTTGCTTTGCTTTGTGCTTTTCGTGTAGGCGGCAACCACCTTACCTCAGTAAGAGTGTGCATATCGATGATTGGATTAATAATGCTTGGATTGTGGCTTGGTTTGAGGATGGATATTGAGGCTTGGATTGTGGTTCGATAGGTTCACGCGTTACTTGGGTTGGAGTAGGATGGTTTGCATGTTAGTTTTCTTTTGAGTTGGATATATCTGCTTGTATATTTGCTTGAGTTGAATGCCTGCATGCTTAACCTGCTTTACAGTTTTCCTTAACATGTCATACCTTTGCCATAAAATGAATATATGATTCAATTAGAAAGATCACCATATAACTATTTGCATTCACTATCAACTTAGTGTCGGCTTTGACGAGTGGGTTACCCCGCTCACCCGAACAGCTGTGTACTGACCTATGTTTGTGGGCATTATTTCAGGTACACAAGTGTAGTGGCACTGCTTGGATATACGGGACATGATGTATGGAACGGTAAGTACCTTTGTGGGCAAGAGAAAGAGCAAGAGTATTGTATCACCTTTGTTGCATTATCCTTTGTGGCAATTTTATTTGGACCCTATCGAGAGCTTCGCTGCGTATACTCTGATGTGTGCTTGGTACACTGTAAAACCCCTATTTCAAAAAAAAATGTATTTTTTTTAATTAATAATTTAAATATAGTATTTAGTGGCTAAATAGGAGAAATAGTTTTTTAATAATTTTTATGTTAGGTGTTCGGGCACTTAGATAATTTATGGGACCATTAGGAATTTTTCAGAATTTATTCCATGTAGGAGACCTCTTGAGCAGTTGCTAGCCTAACGATGTGCATTACCCTAATCTATAATTTTCTTATATGTGAATATATATATATATAAATATATATATATATATATGTATATATATATATTTAAAAAGAAAGAAAAGAAAAGAAAGGAAAAGAAAAAAAGTAATTAACTAATAATAAAATAATAATAATATAATAATAATACTAACCATACTATACTACTACTACTACTTAGCAATAGCAGCAAACTAAAAGCAAAGCAGCCACTTTTGCTACTCCCAGACCCGCCCCTTCAAGCCAATTGCAAAAGCACAGCAGCAAGTCTTCAGCGCCCCCCCCTTCGCGGCCGAACCTATTTCCTATTCTCCCTCTCTCTTTCCTATTATATATATATATATATATATATATATATATATATATATATATTTCTCATCCCAAAAACCCTAACCTAAAACTCCAGACCTCCTCTTCCCATCTAGAGCCGTCACCGCAACCAGAGAAGCCCCGCCAATCCATCCAACCATCCAGTCGACGCCGACCTCGCGAACTGCAGTTTTCCACTCGAGGCACCTTCGCTCCGGAGTAATTTTCCGTCGACTCGCTCAACCAAACGCTGTTCCGTCTTCATAGATATGATCATCCCTTAACCCTCTCCAATATTTGTTTTATAGCCAACCTCGGAAAACGTGTGCCCCTAGGTGAAAAATAGCGCCCAACTTGGCACGGACAGACCCAATTCTGAAATCGCAGAAAACTGCGGTGACCACCCCTATTGCCGAGTTCGTATCTCCCACCATAGAGATCCAAATTCGGTAATTCTTTTTGATACCTGTAGAATTCCTGACCTAGTTTATTTTTTGTTAAATAACCCTATGCTATTAGTCGCTGTGGACATAATTATATTCGTTACAAAACTGCGCGCACCCACTTTTTCTAGTTTTCCAAAAGTTGGAAAACGGAGCGCGCTCCGCCAAACGGGACCGCCCCGCCGTGTGCCAAGTATATCGAATGGTGCACGCAGCGTAATCGGACACGTGAAAATTCGTGGGGACTGATTCGGACGCGTGTGCGCGCCGGAATCAGACCGTATCCACGGACACACACCGTGTCGAAATTTTTGTGGAACTCGTGCGTATTTTGTGCACGCTTGTCAGATTACGACAAAACTTGTACCACTGGACTCATGGTAACGCGCTGGTCCTGTGACCCAATTTTCACGTATTTCTGAGACGGTTGACCAGATCGCCAATTGGCGAGCCCCACAGTTGACTTTTTGGACAAAATTGTGTACGGCTCATCGGAATCCATATTTGGACATACCGTTGGGTTCGTATTGACATTTAGAGTTATTTGACCTATAGTTTGTCCCATTTAGAGACTGTTACCCTCGGCACGCTTTTCGGTGCAAAGTGGGCCACACGTGGACCCCACTTTTGTCCGAAATTATCGTTTTGTCCCTGTGTCCAAATTGGACGAAAGGGATGTGCTTTTTAGCTATTTTGGTTATTCTGGGAACGTTGGTGATGTTTATTTCAGCATCCGGATACATTTGTTCTGTGGCCATAGCTTTTGATCATGTGCGTTGACATCTGGACAGTACACCTTGCAGCTCTCTTACCAGGCAAGATACCTTGCCAAATTGTTTACAGTACTTTGCATGCTATTTATATTTCTGTTTATTTATAGTTCTTGCATGTATAGTTTTTCTTCAGTCATTACTATGTATTAGATATGTTGACACACACATGGCACCTAGTATCATAGAGGACAATCATTAGGCGTATGGGCTTTTAACCACTCTGGTAAACCGTAGTATATAGCTCGCACTACGGGCGTGTGTTGCGCTGGTCGCTACCCCCGCGGTATGTCGATTTCTGGGGTCTCGCTGGTCGCTACCCCCGCGGTATGTCGATTTCTGATGTCCATTGACGTGTGTGTGAGTTGTGAGGTAGATCGAGTAGCCTACCCTTGCCCATACATCGAAAAGTTGTCCTCATTTGCATTCATATAGATTGTCTGGTACAACGTACTTATTTATTTTCAAATTATATGCATGTTTACTGTGTTCAAGTTGGCTCATATTTTATGTATCTTGTTACGTCCCTCTGAGGACATGGTCCTCTGCCAGGTGTATCTGCTCTTGAGTATTTGCAGGAGTACGGGCCTGGACCTGACGCGTTCTTTTCTGTCGAGGAGGTCTTACCTTCTGAGCATCGTTGATTATCTAGCGATGGATTCTTTTCGCTGATGCACTTCTGTCTTCATATTACTTTATATTGGAGACTTTATACTCCTCTCTCATTTTAGTTTTGGTTATAGTCATTGGTAGTGGATTTGTCTCCACCCGACTATTATTTTCTGGATATTTCAGACTCCTTATTCTAGCTTAGTATTTCTTTTCTATGACTTGTTGTGTGGATGAGATTAGCATATCTGTGACTTGTGACATTATATATACCACATGTGAGTTTATATTCATATTACAGCGTACGTATGGATATGGTTTTCATATATTGGAGTTGCCATATCCATGCGGCTGGCATGCTTACGCGTTCCTAGTCCTACGTATTTGGGACTGGGGCGTGACATACACAATACTTAACTTTCACTGCAACTTGGTCGTTTCGATGATAACTTTGATGTTTGACAATATTGCCTTGTGTGAGCGTAACTCCAGGCTCGTACGACATCATGTCCCATTGAGAACAATTGTCCTATGGGAGCGCTGCAACATGGTGATTCATATTCAGCGGGGACGATTGAGCTTGCGGGAGATTGGGGTATGACAAATTGTATCAGAGTGCTCGGTTTATTTCCTCAGACTTTGTCCTTTGGTTCATCACAAACTCTAAATAGCTTCCGCATGTCGTTTGGCTCTTGGCTCTACTCGGTGCCATAGTGGATGTTTCATGCAATAAGTTTATATATTTGTTGGTTGTGGGTGCATGTTGTTCTTCATTGCGTTGCTTTAGTTGGTTTTTGGTAGACCGTGTAGCATTATTGGGCATTGTTGCATTCGTGCAGCAAGTTGTGTGACGTTGTTGTCACGCCCCAGTCCCAAAATACGTTGGACTAGGAATACGTAACATGCCATCTACGCATTCGACCAGACTCTAGTCCAACTCGAATACGTAAAAGCTGTATTATAATGGTCACTATCTAAATAATCAAGTAAATATAAATATCTATGCCTCAATCCACAATGAACAGAATACACAAGAATGAGCTACATGTACTAAAGTCGGCCGTCCAGTAACACACAAACTCGAATAGACTCGAGAAAGAAATATGAGTCTATAAAACTAGGCTACATCAGCAGATAAATAAACAATATGAATAAATAACTATAACTCCGATAGATATGAGATAAGTACCTGATACCAATGCCTGCAAGATAAGCAACTCCATCAGCAACTCCAAAGGCTCCATAACCATCTAAGCTGCAAAACTGGCAGGGGGCCAGGTCCTCAGAGGGACGTAATAAGGTACAAGAAACAGCATGCTGAAAGTAAAATAGTATAATGCCACACACTCATGGGTAAACTACTGTAACCATCTAAGTAAAATGCAAGTGAGAGCATCACTCGTACTCAGGCTGAAACCACTACAGGATCTGTGTCGGGGAGCCCATAGCAACAAGTAGTATCAAGGCTCAGTATAGGTGCCAAAGATCTGAGACAGAGTCCAAGGCACCTCTAGGGTATTTCGACTCCGGCGTATGTGTCTCAGCACCTCCAGTAGTATAGTATAGTATAGTATATATATATATATATATATATATATATATATATATATATATATATATATATATATATATATATATAATCAGCCTGTAGTATGGTATGTCTCTCCCCACCCAATGTAACCTCACGTCTCATGTCCATAACACGCAAGATCATGACCTCAAGCTAGTGCAACGAGTCATAATAATATCCATATAATACGCATGTCTCATGTCACGAATCCTATAAGCCTATACAGAATCACTATGAATAACTCAAGAAAGATTCCCTCACAAGAAATAGTGTCAAGTGTCCTAGGGTATGGCGTACTTGGTAAAACAAGCACGTAAAAATAGGATCATGGAATCAACTCTCTAAGTGACGTTACTCGACTTCGCGTACGGCGTCGACACCCGAATCTTGTTCGGACGCTAAGCAACGTCTCACGGTCCTAGGGTAAACACACACATCAACCATATAAAATAACTATAATAACTAAATAATATAATAAAGGCAAGGAACTGTGATACATCATGGCAATGTACACTTGCTTGGGTTCTGAACTCCGTCAACTGCTCCTGAAAAAGTAAAATCTGCACATACACCTCCGGATGCTGAACAAACATCACCATTGGTCTCATAATACTAAAAATTGCTAGGATTGACTACCCATAAGTCCAATTTGTATACATGGGCAAAAATGACAGTTTTGGGTCACAGCGGGGTCCACATGTGGCCCACTTCACATCATAAAATGTGCCAAAGGAAAAGTTCTCCAAATTCGTCAAACTTAGTGTCTACGAGTCCAGAACGACGATACGAACCCAACAGAATATCCAGAACTGGATTTCGATGAGCCGATTACAAAATTGCTCGTCATGTGGAACCGTAGGGCCAACAAAATGATATTTCGTCAACATTCTCAGAATTGAACCAAACTTGGGTCACAGAACCAGCGTAACGCTGTAAATCCGATGGTGCAAGTTTTATTGCGAAATGACAAGCACACACGAAGTTACGACGAGTGTCGGAACAGGACGATACGATATTTTTTGACGGATACGCGTTACTCTGAACGTTAGGGAAGATAAGGGAAAAGACCACCTGAGCGAACCGACCGAAGGGACTTTACTTATCCGAACCGATTCCGGTGTGCATGCACATCCAAATCAAGTTTCGCGAAAGCCCACCCATCCGCGTTGACGATACGCGCCTTTCAGTGCAACTCGCACACGACAAAGTTGCCTCATTTGGTGGGACGCATCCCGTATCGCGAGATTTTAGGTATTTTAAAAATAAGTTTTTGGTCATTTTGGAACAAGAATAATTTAACCATTAAAGCAAACTAATAAAAACTAATAAACAGTAAAAATCTTGGTTATATTATGAAGAAGTTCCTTCAATTATATTTTGAAAATAATTAACGAGTTGGTGGCAAATTGGGCATGAACATGGGTACTTGGATTAAAATTCTGATATGTTTTCGAACAGTTTTTCGGCCAACTTCCGGTCGATTTTTCGATCAAAGCGGGGTGCCTAAATTCGTTCCACTTGAAGAGAATCCTATAGAGTTAGGTTATGAACATACCAGCGAAGACGAAACGCAAATCGGACGAGCGAGGAGGGCTGAGGCTGTGCGCGAAGGAGGCCGCACGACTGCTACTGTTGCCGCTGCTGCTGCCGGCCGCGTGGCCGCTGCTGCGGCGCTCCGGCGCTGCTGCGGCGGTCGGCGGTCGACGATCGCTGGAGATGGGGTGATGGTGGTGTGGGCATGGGTGACGGTTAGGGTTTAGGATTTGGGTTTAGGTGTTATATATATATATATATATATATATATATATATATATATATATAGGGGAAAGGGCTCCTGTGTATGTGGAGAGAGGGGTTGTTTAGATTTTGGGTTTTAGTTAGTTAATGGGTTTGGGTTTGGTTTTGGGTTATTGGGTTTGGGCAGGGTTTAGGTTTTAGGGTTTTAATTGTTTTATTCTTTTATTTTCTTTTCTTTATATATATAGGTGTATGGCTATTTAAAAATAGTTTTGGGCCTCAATAAATTCCAAAATAATTACACAATATACTATTAATAGTTGTACACCCAAAAGTATATTTTTTGCACAATATTAATAATTAAATAAATACACATAATTATAAATTCATGAATACTATATATTATAATTAACTAAAAATAAATAATTTTTTTTTAATCACAATAATTTAAGCATACCAATATTAATAAATTTAAAAATTAAATTCTAGAAAATCAAGGTGCTTACAATTGTTGCATTTGTGCAGCAAGTTGAGATGTGTCGTTGCATTAATTTGGCTTATCGTTCGGGAAGATTCTGGTTACATCAGTGGAGTAGCTGGTTGACAGACGAGATTGGTTATGTGGCATATTATGAGTAGAAGCATCGGATAAGAATGGATCATTGCACGAGTTGCTCGTGTAGCGAATGTGTTAGATAGAGTTTAATTTTTGGCTGGGTATATCACATAGAGCATTGGCTGAACAAGTTTCAGTTGGCTTGGGGATATCAGGATAGCGTTGCACGAGTTGCTCGTACAACAAATATGAGAAACAGTTGGGTATTGGGTTGGATTACTTGGAAGAGATCGTTGCACGGGTTGCTCATGTAGCGAAAGTATCGGATAATTTCAGAAATAGTTAAAAATATTGAGAATGGAACATGGCACAAGTTGTACAGCGAGATTGATGGAAGAGTTAGATGGTTTATGCGTTGGCTGAGTTTCATGTTAGACTTGAGTTGGGGATGGCAGGATCACGCATAATGGATGATTCGAATGGATCTTTGATCAGTGCAAAGAAGGGTGACGTGAGGAGTAACTTGATTCTAAGTGGTATATGGTATATCACATAGTGAGCGTGATATTGGAATATTTTGGATAGACATCAATAAAATTGCCGCAATGGACAAGGATAACAGGAATATAAGTTCGTTGGTGCACATTGGCTGAGTTAGAAAATGGAACATGGAGCAAGCGAATATTGAGTTACGATCGACTGGATCACCCCGACATAGTTGATTTGGAATAGACGTTCGTCGACTCAGAGTAAGCGCGAGAGCGACTCTATTTCCAAGTGGTATATGGTATAATATAATTTGACTCAGGTATTCTTCGATATATTAGACTTGAGTGATGGACGAGAACGGAACAAGCAATAAAAAGAGTGTTTGGAATTTGAAGGATTAATGCGGACCAAGTATTGGAAACAGTTGAGGTCGATCAGATGGAAAGCTGGATATCAGAGTTCACTTTCACGATTTGGAAGTTCGATGGAGCATTCATTGGTGCGAAGAGAGAGAGTTGAGCATAAGAAAAAAATAGTTGGGATACGCTTGAGCGAGCGATGGGTGAATCGAAGGATAGTAAGCACAAACTATGAATTTTGGCAACACATTAGAGTTGTTGCTTGAGTAATAAAACACGATCTGGTTTGGAGAGGCAATGCGATAGATTCATACGGACTTGAAGGATTTTAGATATTGGCGCTCGAGAAGTTGGAATCATGGTTTAGCGAAAGTAAAATTTGGCGAAATGGTGCAACGATGGTAGATGGATTCTCTGGAAGACATAAATGGGCATGAGGAAAGTCTAGTTGATGTTAAGTCAGATTAGAAGTTAACACGTGTAGTACTGAGACGGATTGAGGCAATAAGTAAATATAATATAGATTTGAGATTTATGTTGGAACTGATGCACGAGCCATTGAGAGTGTGTGGACTAATCGAAAAATAGAGAAATCAAAACAGGCTAAAGAATGGAATAAGAACAAGAATTATAGCAGATGGACTTTTGAATATAGCTAAACGAGGGAGCAATATTGGAGCAAAATACTGTGCTGCTCGAGCAAGTTAGACATGCACTGTGGAACATGGCATACGGATAAGAATTTGGAACAAGTCTTTGGTTTCGGGAATCGTTGCAAGTAGTAGTGCGAGAAGTCGAACATGGTAGTTCAAAAAATTTGATAGATTCAGGACAGAACGGTGGAATGATGGAAGACGTTGTCGGCGAGCGCAGTTCTCGAATTGTGGCTTGGATAGATAGTAAGACTCTAGGTAGTTAAGCGGTATTTGGTTGACAGATTCGTCAGAGGTAGTGCATAAATATCTCAGAGTCAGAAGTTTGTTCAGATGGAATAGTTGGGTTATGGTTCAGATTTATAGATGAGATATAGCATGGTTCGTAGTAACTGTCCATCATGATGACTTACAATTATCGAGCGTAGCTTC
Source organism: Iris macrosiphon (assembly GCA_036927795.1). NCBI lineage: Eukaryota > Viridiplantae > Streptophyta > Magnoliopsida > Asparagales > Iridaceae > Iris > Iris macrosiphon. The sequence continues at coordinate 105,105,079 of JAYESA010000016.1, read as the reverse complement.
GGGATAGCTGACCCTAGCGACTTGACCGCCAAATCAGAGATGAATATTATAGACCCATAGAACGACCCTTGCGGTGGCACATTTGGGAATGTGTCGATGGTGGATGTGAGTGGTGTATATTGAAGATTAGCCTAAGTGACTGAGTGTTGGATTTAAGAGATCCTTGGGATAGCCTTCAGCTGAAGATGCAGCCGAAAGATCAAAGCGATGGTAAAAATAGCCTAAGTCAACTGATGAGATTCGGAGTCGCAGATTTTTGAAGATGGCATCGCCTCTGACTCGTCTTGCCCCAGAAGGGAATATCATTCATATAAATTGATGACTGTGAAACTATCTTGTGAAGTTAAAGCGACGGCTCATTCAGATCAAATCCTTACAATACTGAAAGGGACAGATGTGCCTCAGATCTACAAGATGCATCAAAACTTAGTCTGGAATGCGTGCTCGTATAGAAGACGAAGGTAATATCCTATACTTCGAGGCAGTGGAAGCGGCACGAAGAACTATTCTATGTGCGACCTAAGAATTGTGGCGAGTGTATCCACGTTGAAATCGTGGGAACACTATCCCTATGGCATGGCAGCAAAATCTTCGTGGATCACATGAACCTCAATATAGATGTTCACCCAGTGAGGTATTAAGATTGAGGAAGAGGTGTTGGGTTGAGATGATCTAAGAGCATAGTTTGATGTATGGGTGAGTCGCCTAGCTGGGGTAGCATCAGTTATGATGATCGTTCAGAACATGAGATAATATTTGGAGATGGTGCTTGCAGAATATTGTGCGATTGGAGTCATGCTAGAGTTTTGTTGGTTAATCTTGGACAGTGCTAGTATGGATTCGAAAATAGTAGGATGGATTAAATTGGAATATGAACTAATTTGAGTCAGGTGGGAAGATCGTCAGTGGAAAATCATCATATTTGAGAATAATGCTTATGCGAATGAGTTATGGAATGAACGTCAGGATTGGTTCAGTCGGGAGTAAAGCGAATAAATGCCTCAGACATAAAGATACCCTTGTAACTTGTCCAAATTTGCTATCGCTAAGCTCGGCTGAATTGCATGTATTTCAGGGACGCCTTAAATATGTGTATGATCTAAACTAAGTGATATGAGGAATTCGTATTGAGCTGCAAGGAGGATATGAGAAAATAGAATTTGTGCAAGGGTTCAGCACGGAGCAAGATGCTGAGTCTGGATCATGGGAATGTGAGTTGCATGGAGCAGAGTTATGAATTGGGCAAGCGGCATGCGATAAGGAATGGATATTGGTTTGTTCGAGGACGAACCTTATTCTAAGTGGTATATTATGTAATGCTCCACAACCGCACGGTGCATTATGCTGAGTCAGATTGAATAAGCCAATAGCTGGTTTCATGAGCAGATTGAAGCAGAGTTCGATGGAATCAGATATTTGTTCAGAGCAGTAGTGAGATAGCTGGATTACCGATCGATCGAATTATTTAGAGAGCATGACCTGCTCGCACGGTTATACCAATTAAGTAGATCGTACTTTACATCGGACCACAAGTTCAAGGGATCAGCCATATCAGCATGGCAGGGTGCTTAACAAAATCAGACTCGGTGAGTGGGCTCTGTCCCTTCTCCTCTACTCCTTCATGCCTAATAATATGGAACACACGTAAAGGCTTGGATACTTGGGACTGGAACTTAGAAATTACTACACTGTGGCATGCATAGAGTGTGCGTCGTTTGGTTGGATATGGTTTATGGCTTGAGTTGGTTTTCTGTTAGGCAGTTGGAGCTTGAGTGGATCATCTTGGTTGGAACATCGAGGCACTTTGGGCGGGCGAGCGAGCGTGCATCTGTGCACGAGTATCAGTAGGGCGCTTTATCAAGCAAAGTGTGCAGTTGTGGTTCGAAATCGGACAACTGTATCGGTGAGGGCATTGTGCCACTGTTGGGGCATTGTGTCATAGAGTTTTCTGAGCGAGGGGTGTTGCACCAATTGGAGCATTATTTTGAAGCGACATAGTGCCTATGGAGATAACTTGAGATGATGCCTTGGGATATAAGTTGGACAATGGTTATGGATAGTTGGTTGGGATGAGACGAGGATCATTTGGTGGGGCGAGAATGCTCGATTCTCTCGTCATACCTACTTGGAATTTGCATCGGTCACAGATAACCTGTTGCGCACAGGGTTTGGTTTTCTCGAATGGGATATGCTCGGGAGTACCGTGACCGTTCGGCCATTGAGAAGACAAATGGTAACATGTCTTGGACGCGGTGCCGACAGTTCGATACGACCAGACGGGATAGCTACTCAGCGCTGGATCGGGTAGAACTGCAGTTGTTCAGTCCTTTATGGCTTGGCCAGTGACTTCATATAGATAAGAGTTGGTTTGCTTTTCTTTGGTTTGGTTTGTGCTTTTTGTGTAGGCGGCGGCCACCTTGCCTCGGCAAGAGTGTGCATATCGATGATTGAATTAATAAGGCTTGGATTGTGGCTTGGTTTGAGGATGGATATTGAGGCTTGGATTGTGGTTCGATAGGTTCACGCGTTGCTTGGGTTTTAGTAGGACGGTTTGCATGCTAGTTTCCTTTTGAGTTGAATATATCTGCTTGTATATTTGCTTGAGTTCAATGCTTGCATGCTTAACCTGCTTTACAGTTTTCCTTAACATGTCATACCTTTGCCATGAAATGAATCTAGGATTCAAGTAGAAAGATCACCATATAACTGTTTGCATTCACTATCTACTTAGTGTTGGCTTAGACCAGTGGGATACCCCGCTCAACAGTACAACTGTGTACTAACCCATATTTATGGGCATTATTTTAGGTACGCAGGTGTAGTGGCGCTGCTTGGATATATATGACATGATGTATGGAACGGTAAGTACCTTTGTGGACAAGAGAAAGATCAAGAGTATTGTATCACCTTTGTGGCATTCTCCTTTGTGGCAATTTTATTTGGAACTTATCGGGAGCTTCGTTGCGTATACTCTGATGTGTGCTTGGTACACAATACTTGACTTTCACTGCAACTTGGTCTTTTTGATGATAACTTTGATGTTTGACAATATTGCTTTGTGCGAGCGCAACTCCAGGCTCGTACGGCATCACGTCCCGATGAGAACGATTGTCCTGCGGGAGCGCTGCAATATGGTGATTCACATTTAGCGGGGACGATTGAACTTGCGGGAGATTGGGGCATGGCAGTACAAGTCACCTTCCTAACATTTATCAAGCACGAAAGAAAATATAAGATTGACGTTGTGAAAGGATCAAGCAAGATGTAATTCAAGTAGTCAAATATGAATTCAAAACAAAATCAAGGAAGGTGATTTAAATAAGTGGATGCGATCATATAATCTAATTCTATTCGCAGGCTTGCTCGGTACAGTAACGTAATCGAGACAATATATTCTCGACCTGCATGGGCCACCATAAGAACATGTCACATTCCAGTCCCAATATACGTAGGACTAGGAATACGTAAGCATGCTAGCCGTATGTATATGACAACTCCAATATATGGAAACCATAATACATACATACACTGTATTTATGAATAATAATTCATAAGTGGTATATATATAAGTCATAAGTCACAGGGCACTTAAATCTCCACATGCAATCTATATCTCATCCATGATAAATAAATATCAACTAAATCCAACAAATAATAATGAATGTCAATATGAAAGATTTTAAGTTCATTAAAATTTAAAGATGTCTGGTGGAGACAAATCTACTACTAGTAGACGAAAAGAAAATATAATAAAACTAACTCCATGCTAGAAAGTAAACTAAGCATTTGTAGAGCCATTAACTGCTGTCGTACCCTCCTCTGGTGCCTGTCCGTAAATCTGCGGGTACTCCTCGTCTGCTAAAACTAGAGAACAAATTCAGGTCCTCAGGGGACATAGCAAGATACACAAAAATAATGTGAGCCAACAAGTAATAGCATGTATGAAAGGCAGCAAGAAAATATATGAAGACAATCTAAGACAGTGATATGCCATAGAGAAGCATGGTACTAGACGTGGCTAACAAATAAATTGAATATCCGCAAGCATGAGTGGCGCTAACGGTCCTATAGAGAGTATCCCTGTGTGGAACTTCCGAACTATAGTAAGTCTCTTTCATAGCCCTGCGTGGAACTCCTGATCGAGAGTGGTCAAGATAGCCTATCCTAGTATCAATCTCCTCTCCTAAGAGAACACAAAGGTCAAGTCGTACTCACGTCAAGTCATGTCAAGTCCAAGTCAAGTCAAGTACGAGTAATACGGAGACATACTATCACATCAAGTTATACACAAAAGGTGGAGCATATATCAAATATGTGATAAAAAAGTAGAGATGAGCATCATATATGGAATTAATAAAGAAGCATAATAAACCATGTACAAGAACAAGAAATATGTACAAGAAAAAATAGACATAAACAAGAATGAGCAAAAGTAAACATGCATAATACTGTACAAGAGTTGGCAAGGTATCTTGCCTGCTCTGGAAAAGGATGAAGTCGCAACTCAAAACATCGTCCAATCTATCCCGTCACATAAATTAAAATAAGTTAGATCTACAAAAGTGGGTGAATAGGTTTTATATTATAATCTATCTTAATTCTAAATAAAATAACATAAATACTATTTTAATCATTAACATTAGAATTTTAGTAATTTTGGGAATTTATAACTAATATATTTATTTTTACGAAATTCGGAACCCGTGGCACGCAAATCGAGACGATCCATTGACCAAAAAGTCAACCAACACAAACTCAACTTTTGTGCATGTATTCCTGTAGATTTCAGCGTCACAAGTATGCTAGAATTTATGGCTTGTCTGGATTCAAAATCGTTTGATAATTATTGCACATATAAAATCATATTCTGCAACGGAAGTTGATTGCTAACCTAGAAGTTCCACAGAATTAACAACACAGAAATAATTTTAATTAAATTCTGGGAAAAATATATGTCAACAGTCTCGATTTTAGATTTCTGAAATTTAAATGATTCATGATTCAAATTTTTGGTTCTTCCTAAATTGCGAAAATACCGAGACGCATCTATTTTCGGACATGATGTACTCTACAAATATTCTAGAATTTAATATTCAGAATTTTGTAAAATAATTATATATTCAAAATCTTACCTTGATATGGTTTTAACGCAAGAAACGAGGATGCATTTAGAGTCCGGAGCTAGGAGATATAGTTTTTCCAAGTCGTCAAAACTTCTAAAAAATGAGACTGAATTTTTGACGAATTTGGGCTTTTTTGGACGAAAAATGGAGGAGGTTGGGAAAGAAAAAGATGAAATTTGAGTCAGTTCATAAGTTTAGTAGGTATTTTATAATGGTGGAGACTACTTAATTTGAATACTGCTAGGATTGTCTAATTTGGATAGGATTAGGATCAGTTCAAATAAGGATATGATATGAATGAAGTTGCTTTCCTAGTAGACTTAAGATTATGATTAATTTAAAATAAAGTTTGAGTTTATCTCAATAATTTATAATCTTAAATATAATTAAAGATAATACAAATATTTTATATCTAACCTTATTTATATCTATTAACACTAAATTAACATCTATCTAATATTAAGACTATATATATCCAAATAAATCCTAAATAATTCCAAAAATCCAAATAAATTCCTTAAAATTCTAAATAAATTGCAAAAAAAATATATTTAAATATTTTAACTCAAAATAAATGTTTGATAGGAACAATATGCAAGTATAGTCTCACAATAAATCATGAAAGTCCTAGAAAATTACGTTTCTAGGTTTTAATTACCTAAAAATTCTAGAAAAATTAAAGAAATTCTAAAATAGCCTGATTTTTTTTATAAATAAGTATTTATATAAGTAATTAAGTCAAAAAAGTTATTTTCTAATTAACTAATAAAATAACCAAAAGAAATCCAATAATTTAATAAAAATACTAAAATTATGAATTAAAATTTAGGGGGTTTACATTCTAAACCAACTTACAAGAATTTCGTCCTCAAAATTAAAACTAACCCACATTCGTAACAATTCACTTTAGTCATTAATACTTCATTGCCAACTAGCAGTTCTTTCTAAAATGTTATGGTGTGTTATCTTAACATCTTTTTTTTTATCATTTATACACTATTCTTTTTATCCCTTAAACTCATCAACACTATCCAACTTACAAGAACTCAACTAATAGTGTAATTGACCAATGAAGCATATATACCTAGTACAAGTTACCATCCTAACCTTTATCAAGTACGAAAGAAAAGATAAGATTGACATTGTGAAAGGATCAAGCAAGATATAATTCAAGTAGTCAAATGTGAATTCAAAACAAAATCAAGGAAGATGATTTAAATAAGTGGATGAGATCTTATGTAATGTCCCGCTCTGCGTCGGCACTATGTACAAAAGATATCGGTTTGTTGACTCAAAAATGATATCTTTCTTAAGAGCTCCTTGTTGAACCAGGAGATGACTGATCCAGGTGAGTGGGCAGAACTTCATTCTCTGATTCTTGCACGCCTTAATAATGAATCTGAGTTTTTGAATACTTGTTCTAAGAAGATAGTTTCATAAGAAGAATGATAGAACCTGCCTCTGTATGCTAATAAGAGAACTCACATAGCTTGTCATTGAAACGATCTTGCTTGCCTAACTAGAGAACTTGTATACTTGTCTAAAGAGTAAGAGATTTCTTGAACATGTTTTTATATCGCTTGTGTTTTGATAGAACCACATCGTGCTTGAACTTGTTAAAAGTGGGCGGCCTGTCCGCACAGAGATAGAAGAGAAGAGATATATGGTTTGCTTGTTCATATCGTCTTCATCATAGAGTTTATCTGATAGTGTTTCATGCATTCACATTGGGCGGACAATGGCTATTAGTGAAGAGCTAAACCTTGGTCACGACTGCTAATGATAGTGAAGAGCAACCATGAGTCACAACTGCTAATAACATCTGATAAATGAGTCATTGGTTAGCTGGATTACCGCTACTGATCCTGAGTTTCTCGGGGACCGAAAAGCATATATATAGTTCATCGTGTTGCCTTGATAGATGATAGTTCCTAGATGGTGCATTATCCATAGAGTTTTTTGGGTATAGCTCACGAGATACGCTGTGCACACCCTGATAGTAGAATAATTGGCTTGCATTGTGTGCTTGAATGAATCAAACATGAACTCTGTTTTTAAAGATGTTTCCAAAAATAAAGTAATATGACTCCATTCCTGTGCTGCATGTAACGAACATAGGTAAAACTAGAAAGATCACCAGTAATGTAATATTTTATCACATGATTACTTAGTGTTGGTTTTAGTGAATGTTGCTTCTGTTCATAGTTTTTAGACTCACCAGTACTTTCTCCAAAGTGCTGACCTATCAACAGTTTGTTTGTTCATAGGTGCTGGATCGTCCGAGGAAGCGATATGCGTGCCTCATCCCTGGGACCCAGAAATCTGGTTTCGATGCCTTGAGCCGTATCGTTTGATTTGAGCTGCTTTTGTATAGAGGAACATAATGTATGGAACGGTGCCATTGTATTCAGAGAACCTCATGCCTCAATTTGCCCTATATACTCAGATGGATTATTGTTTACAATACTGTCCCTCCGCTGCTTACTCGATCGATTCGATGATAGCCACAACTTTAACAATGTTGCCTTGTGCGGGCGCAACCTCAAGCTCGCACGACATCACGTCCCAATGGCAAACGATAATACACGCCCCGCAGGAGCACCGAGGTATGGTGATTTGCGCCTGGCGGGGGCATTTTTGGGACCTTTGGGATTGGGGAGTGACATCTTATACTCTAATCCTATTCGCAGGCTTGCTCGGTACAGTAACGTAACCGAGACAATATATTCTCGACCGACATAGGCCAACAAAAAATATGTTATGCCCAGTCCCAATATATGTAGGACCAGGAATACGTAAGTGTAGTGCCCCGCTCCGCGTTGGCATTATGTACAAGAGATATCGGTTTGCTGACTCAAAAAGAAAACCTTCTTGAAGAGCTCCTTGTTAAAGCAAAAGATGACCGATCTAGGTGAGTAGGCAGAACTTCATTCTCTGATTCTTGCACACCTTAATAATGAATCTAAGTTTTTATAATGCTTGTTGCTTAACAAGTTAACGATCACATGATAATGATAGAACGAGAACTGCATGCTTAACTAGAGAACTTGTATGATTGTCTAAAAGAGATAGAACCATTGACATACTAGTTAAAGAATAGAATATTGTATGCTTAGTTACACTGACGCCGCTATCTAACGAATCGTTGTTATGATAATAAACAAGTGTAAAAGAATGTTCATATATTTCCACCATATGCTAAACAAGAGTAGAACTTCTTGCTTAGCTAAAAGAGAGAGATGAATCGTGCCATGTTTTGCTTGTTATTGATGCTTGAAAATATAATGGTTTGAAATGCTTGAACGATATCAAAGAGATGGCGGCCAGTCCATATAAAGATAGAGATGGTGGCTTGTACGCACGTAGATAGAAAATAAGAGATTGACTATATGCTTGTTTATTAAACTGCTGCATAGTAAGAGTTTATATGATAGAGCTGCATACCATGCATCGGTCTTTAGACAACTTGTGCACAAGGGTAATCCCACTAACGGTTTCTGGGGCACTATGGATCATTCGCCCTGGGGGATCAGAGGAACACCCCGAGGCAATGAAGTTCTCGCGATCAGGGGGGTGTTCATGTCTATATAGCATGGGTTTTCCATGGACCATCATGTAGTTAGGTCGCATGTTAGGTTAGCCTTCTTGCATACCTAACTGTTTGATGCTGAGACAGACAGAGAATAAAAAATATGTGCTTATGTATATTGTTGCTAACTTGTATGTTTGCTGCAGGGATAACCGTTCGGCGAAAGGGTAAGAATCACTGAATAAGTGATATTCATACTATCGAACATGCTCTCTTAAATTAAATGCTTTCATAGAGAAGTCTTATTTTTCGTATATACTTCTATCTCGTTCACACGAAAAGATATTATTTGTTGATAAGAGAAAGAGAGATATGATAAGAAGATAGCCCACTAGATGTATGATAGAGTCTTTAAAGAAATGGATATGACTCATGAGACACGCTGCGCACCAGAGTTAGTAATTGAACTTGTATATCGTGCATGAACTGGTTGCCTTGCCTATTTGTCTATATATATCGAACATGAACTCTGATTTCAAATATGTTTCCAAAAGAAGTAATATGACTCCGTTTCTATACTGCATGTAACGAACCTAGGTAAAACTAGAAAGATCACTAGTAATATAATATTTTATAACATAATTACTTAGTGTTGGTTTTAGTGAATGTTCTGTTCGTTGATTTTATACTCACCTGTACTTTCTCCAAAGTGCTGATCCACCAACAGTTTGCTTGTTCGCTGGTGCTGGATCGTCCGAGGAAGCGATAGCTGTGCCTCATCCCCAGGACCCGAAAATCTGGTTTTGATGCCTTAAGTCGTATTGAGATATTTTGAGCTACTTTTGTATAGAGGGACATAATGTATGGAACGATGCCATTGAATTCAGAGAACCTCGTGCCTTGATCTTTGCCCCATTTACTCAGATGGATTTATAATACTGTCCCTCCGCTGCGTACTCGATCGGTTCGATGATAGCCAAAACTTTAACGATGTTGCCTTGTGCGAGCGCAACCCCATGCACATACGATATCACGCCTTGATGGCAAACGATAATACGTCCCGCGGGAGCGCCGTGACACAGTGATTCGCGCCTGGCGGGGGCGTCGTCGGGACCTTCGGGATCAGGGTGTGACAGTACGCATACCATCCGTATGTATATGGCAACTCCAATATATGGAAACTATAACACATACGTATGCTGTATTTATGAATAAAAATTCACAAGTGGTATATATATAAGTCACAAGTCAAAGGGCATAACTAAATCTCCACAGGCGATCTATATATCATCCACTATAAATAAATATCAACTAAATCCAACAGATAATGATGGATGTAAATTCGAAAGGTTTTAAGTTCATCAAGAATTTAAAGACGTCCGGTGGAGACAAATCCACTACTAGTAGACGAAAAAATATATAATAATTCTATGCTAGAAAGTAAACTAAGCATTTGTAAAGCCATCAACTGTTGTCGTAACCTCCTCTGGTTCCGGTCCATAAATCTGCGGGTACTCCTCGTTTGCTAAATCTAGAGAACAAATCCAGGTCCTCACGAGACATAGCAAGATACACAAAAATAATGCAAGCCAACAAGTTATAGCATATACGAAAGGCAGCAAGAAAATATATGAAGACAACTATGATAGTGGCTTGCCATATAAAAGCATGGTACTAGACGTGGCTAACAAATAAATTGAATAACCGTAGGCCTGAGTGGTGCTAACGGTCCTATAGAGAGTAGCCCTATGTGTCATGCCTCGATCTTCTGCAGGTAATTGGCCGTTCCCGCTAGGCGCGAATCACCGCGCCAGCGCTCCCACGAGACGATCTTTTTCTATCTGGACGTAATGCTGCACGAGCGTAAGCCGCGCCCGTGCAAGGCCATGATCCGAACAGGTGGTAAAATATCTAAGCTACAGAGTCGCACAGATAGTCCGAGTGCAGCGGAATAAGAAAAGCACAAACGATTGGTAACAAGTTCACAGAATCGTCAATAGCGGAAGCATTGAATAACACAAGTATTGCAGTAAACACAAGATCTTTATTGATATTGAAAAGTATTACAGGCGACGCTAGGACGAGATTACAAGTCGCTCAAGCCTCTCTTTCTAAAATGATAAAAGCATGCCAAGTGGCTACATTTGTGGAATGATACATAGGCGATGTTCCAACATTATGTCTTGTATATATGCTTCAGCTCCGGATGCAACGCTCTAAGGCTCCAGAGTGAAGTCCATGCCTTAGCACGCACGAAGGAGGTTTTCGCATCGAACGAGGTTTTCTCATACCCTGCAAGCAATCTGGTGGGTTATCAATACATGAATGAACTGGTGGGAAGGCTTCTCGTCCGCTCGATAAATTCAAACACGTTATAAAGGTTTCATGCACCATTTATTAAGTTATCTTTCTAGTCTTGCCTTAGGATCAGTTTTATGGCATAATAAAAAGCCTAACTCGTATGGTAGTGCACCGTGCGATATAAGAAAGACGGTGAGACTTACCAACTTACCATTCGTCCTTCCCTGTCTAAGGTAAACCAAGTTAAATCAAGAACGAATATATATAATGAATCCAAGGGCAATAACATAAGCAAACACAAGTGTCGTGAACGAGGTTATGTTTCGGGTGCACGAGTTACACGGATTATCAGGTGTTTGCAGAAGATGTTCAAGTATTAAATTATGTACAAGTATCTTTTACCCATGATCTTTCAGGTGTTTCAGATTATTGAATGTGATGCAATGACTCGCACGCGGATTGCCGCTTTTCGAGGATGACTTATCTATAAGAACAAGAGTCTATGGCATAGCCTTAGTGCGAAACATATATCACTTAACGCATGTTACATTATAATAAGTTTTGAATAATGATCTAACAAGTACGCTGGAATTTATGGCTCGTCCGGATTCGAAATCGTTTGAAAATTATTGCACATACAAAATCCTATTGCGCAACGGGAGTTGATTGCTAACCTAGAAGTTCTACAGAATTAACAACATAGAAGTAATTTTAATTAAATTCTGGGAAAACATATATCGACAGTCTCAATATTAGCTTTCAGAAACTTTAAATGGTTCTTGATTCGGATTTCTGGTTCTCCCAAAATCGCAAAAATACCGAGACGCATCTATTTTTGTACATGTTGTACTCTACGAATTTTCCAGAATTTAATATTCAGAATTTTGTGAAAATTTATATATTCATAATTCTTACCTCGATATGGTTCCAACGCAAGAAACGGAGATGCATTTGGAGTCCGCGGCTAGGAGATATGGTCTTTCCAAGTCGTTAAAACTTCTTTAAAATGATACTAAATTTATGACGAATTTGGGCTATTTTTGGACGAAAAATGGAGGAGGTTGGGAAGAAAAAGATGAAATTTGAGTTTAGTTCATAAGTTTACTAGGTATTTATAATGGTAGAGACTACTTAATTTGAATACAACTAGGATTGTCTAAATTTGGATAGGATTAAGATCAGTTCAAATAAGGATATGATATGAATGAAGTTGCTTTCCTAGTAGACTTAGGATTATGATTAATTTAAAATAGAGTTTGAGTTTATCTCAATAATTTATAATCTTAAATAGAATTAAAGATAATACAAATAATTTATATTTAATCTTATTTATATCTATTAACACTAAATTAACATCTATTTAATATTAAGACTATATAAATCCAAATAAATCCTAAATAATTCTAAAAATCCAAATAAATTTCTTAAAATTCCAAATAAATTACAAAAAAATATATTTAAATATTTTAATCCTAAAATAAATGTTTGGTAGGAACAATATACAAGTATGAACTTACATTAAATTATGGAAGTCCTAGAAAATTACGTTTCTAGGTTTTAATTAACCAAAAAAATCTAAAAAAATCCAAGAAATTCTAAAATAGCCTGAAAGTGATTATAAATAATTATTTATATAAGTAATTAAATAAAAGAAGTTATTTTCTAATTAACCAACAAAATAACCAAAAAAAATCTAATAATTTAATAAAAAATACTAAAATTACAAATTAAAATTTAGGGGGTTTACACCCATTATCTGTTCGAAGAATCTTCACATGTACTCCAAACTATATCTTCACATACGCCGAAAAGTCTTAAAAATAGTTGTATACCTCAGATTTCTGATTCATCATGTTGATCCTGGTCATACATGAGTATCAATCAATGAAAGTAACAAACTATCTGAATACACTGATAGATGTAGTAGGACACACTCCCCAAACATCATAACGAACAAGTACAATGGCTTAAAACTTCGAAGACCAACAATTTTATAAGTAGAACGTGTATGCTTCCCAAGTTCACAAGCATTATAAAATAAACTTTTTTTGTCTACTTTATTCATTATCTCAGGTTCTAACTTATTCAAACTATCAAAAGATAAATGCCCCAATCTGCAGTGTTGAAGAATTGCTTTTGCCTCTGGCCCTCCACTAACAGTAGCAACAAGCATTTCAGCCTCCCTGTCTAGGTAACAAATTAGGCCATCACGACTGATGCCAGTTCCAAGCCTCTTTCCCGTGTCCTTCTTCTGGAAAGAACACATATCCTGATAAAAAAGAACAGTGTAATTCAATTGATTAATGAGAGCTAACAGAAAGTAAGTTGACTGTAAACGAAGAAATACGCAATACAATATTCTGAGTTAGTACCCCTGATGTGTTGGGATGTCCCATCAGTAGTCGAACTGTCTCAGGATACATATGCTTGCTTGGATAATATAATACAAACTCAGTAAATGCACTTGTGATATGCCTAGATGCACCGGAGTCTATGATCCAACTAGCATGAGATTTAGTGGATGCAAATGCCTAAACCGGGTTACCTTTGTCCATATGAGCGTAACTAGTAAAGTTACCAAGGAAGATAGTGTCATCCGGATCCTGAGTGGCTTGTCCCTTGTCCTAAGAACTCTCAACCTGAAGCTTGAACTGACATAGTTCCTCCAGCTCTGTCATATCAGCTCCAGTCATCTCAGAAGTGGTCCGGGACTCCTCTGCCACAGCTAGGTGAGCAACTCCTCGGCCTCCAAATACCCTGCCTCCTTGACCTGCACATCCATCTCTATGTCCTCTGCCTCCTCGACCACGACCAGAATTACGGGATTGAGTGCAGTTGTAGCTGAGGTGCCATTTCTTTTCGTAATTGTATCACTCCCTATCATCATTGATGGGAGCATTATGAACCACCAATACCGAGCAGACAACATGTGAGGTCTCTCCTTTTATCACCTTCTATCTAATCTTCTCTTGCTACATTGATGCAACAGCCTCATCCAGGGATGTGAGAGATGGTTGTTGCCCTCCTAGACTCAAACTGTGAGTTCAGGACCTTGAGAAAATGAGCCACACATCTACGCTCAAGATACTGCTTTCCAAGGAGAATATCTGTTGGGTTATGCAATGATAGTGGATTATAGTGGTCCAAGTCCGCCCATAAGCGACGTAGCTCTGCTGCATATTGGAGTATTATCTTCTTCCCCTGTGTGGTAGCATCAATCTTTTTCTCAACTTCCATCATCATCATGACACTCCCAGCTCCAGAGTATATTCCAGCCAATGTCTTCCAAACATCAGCTGCACTGTAAATCGACTCCACCATCCCAACTATGGATATAGACACATAAGTCAGCAACTAAGAAACTACCAAAAAATTAAGGTGATTCCATGTGCACCACTTAGCACTCATCTTAGCCTTTGGCTCAGTGCACTCTTCCTTCATATATTTTTTAAGTCCCTTGGTCCGAAGGTTCAACAGCGCCCTCCTAGACCAACTTTAGGTAGTTTTTCGTCCCCTTAAGTTTGATGTCATTGGGCATCAACTCTATCTTATTCATCACCTGTGATGGTTCTGGTGCTGGCATGATTGCCCTGCTGGATGAGGACTTCTCTAATTTGGCCTTAAACACCCTGGCCACCCCCTCCAGTATCTCCTTCAGCTCATGACTAGTCACAGGTGTTCCCATCTCCATAGTTATACTTATCGCAAACCCAACACAGGGATAAGATCAAACGCAACTCAACCACGGGTTGTTCACCTACACACGATCACGACTTTCTTCATATATCTGCACACTTCTAAATTCATGCAGTAGGAGAGGTACACAATTGGTAGAGCTCGTCGGAACAAAGGCTAGAAATAGAGATATGTGCAAAACTTCCCAGGAAGTATGCTCTATAATTTTTGAACTAATATTGAGATCAAAATTAGAGGATCACACAAGAGTTCCTCTCTGATTATATACGATCCAACGAACAAAGGCTAGAAATAGAGATATGTGCAAAACTTTTCAGGAAGTATGCTCTCTAATTTCAGAACCCACGTTGAGATCGAAATAAGAGAAGAGTCAGGGGGCTCCTCTAATCCAAAGAAGTATGCTAAGTTCATGCGGCAGGAGAGTCAGGGAGACGATGCCGGCGAATCGTCGACGGAGAAGAAGGGCAGTGAAGGGTGAAGAAGGAAAAGGAAAAAAAATTAATATGGACAAAGAGATTTAGAATTTTGGCTCTGATACCATGTAAAAAAGAATAATGGTATTGTTCAGGAGGGAGTACAAATATATAGAAGGAGTCTAGCCTCCTCCTTATTTTTTATTCGATGTGGGACTAAATAAGTCCTTATAACTAAACATTTAGCTACCAAAGCAGAACAAACAAAACTGTATTTTTTAATCTAATCCTATAATTATTAATTAAGCCTAATTTACTTTGAATAAGGAAAAATATTCTAAGATTTGAACTTAAAATCTACCCAATTAACTACCAATGAAGGGGTCAAGCAAATCAGAAAGAGAAAATATATGATTATCCAATGACGATAAGAGGCCAAAGCAAGATATATAATAGGACCTAGTCTAAATAATATACAAACCCCATATATATATATATATATATATATATATATATATATATATATATATATATATATATATATATATATATGGGTAAACGGGATATCAACCATAGTGCTCATATTTCTACAAGAGCCATGCACATGTGGACCAATATGAATATACTTGTACATCCCATGTGCACCCATGTGAACTAGTACACTATTTCTATTGGTCCACATATGCATGGCTTATGCTAGAACATGAGCACTATGGTTCCTATCCCGTTTACCCTATATATATATATATATATATATATATATATATATATATATATATATAAAGCAAACCAAGTTATTATAATATAAATTATATACAGATATATACTAAAATATAAAAATCATAAATATTTACATTCATATATTTAGGCATAACATATATCCAATATAAAATAATAATAATAATAAAGTAAAAATAAACATATAATAAAAATACAATAATGATAATAATAAATTATCCTAGTAAACAATAAGTAAATATTGTTCACCTTAGCCTTATCTAAGCTCTCTATGATGAGTTGAGAATTTAAATCTTGAATTTTATTCCTGTAATTTAAAAATTATAAGTATTCTAAATCTACTCTTATCTTCCAAGCCATTTGATCTCCGTTTTCAGACAAAAAGAAAAAGTGTAACAAATCTCTTTTCCAAAAACTTGTAATTTGTTACAACTCAAAATCGATTTAAAAATGTGTACAAATACAAAATTTTGAGCCAAATTGAGATTCTGGAGAGGTGGGATGATAGAGGTCGAATCAACATGCGATTCCTATGCTCCATTGACGATTTGACAAGACTTTGGGAACTGAAAAGTATAAGAACACGATATGAGCAAAGCTTGTTGTGTAGATTGCTGGAATGTGGGTATTCCTCTATTTTGTATGTTGTCCTCAAAAATTGTAAAGAGCCAACTATTTATAGGAAAATAACTAAAATTAGTTATTTTGTCTTTCTACAAAAACACGATGTTCGACGGAAAGAAACTGTCACTTGGATCGGTTGTCCAACAGAAAGTCTTTAGAGGAAAAATCTCATAACAATAACTGAATCCTAATGTGGTTTGCTTCTTGCATATGAAGCAAGTCACATTCCTCTAAAACAGTACGAGGATGACACGTAGTTTGTGCGGTTGCAACTACACAAACCACGAAATGATCATGGAAAAAGAGCATAAGAGCATAGACAGCCAGCAAAAAGTTTTCCTATTTCAAAAAAGTAACTTGATGATCTTCAAGGTTGATTTGACCAATAATTTTTAAAAATAATCAGATATTATGATCCACAGCCCTTCGATTCTCGTAGAGTGACAGCTATTAATTGCACTGACAAAGCTATCATTTTGAGGCTTTATTTGTGCCTCGGTAAAAAGAGTAGTTTTTGCTGGTTGCTCCAACGAAAGAAAATGTGCTTTGTAGATGTTTCTTGTGCGAAAGAAAAGTGATTTCTTTACCACATGGCAAATATAAATAAGAGACTTTGCAACTGTCTCACTTTTCGAGATTCATTCCTCGTACTCTGTGACAACTGCCACTTCACCTTCTCGAGGCATTCTTTGGAAGAGTACTTTCTTGTAGATTTGTGCTGAGTAAAGGGAATTTGCCTATTAGGCTTCTTGTCCGCTGGATGCTTCGTCCGCTGCAGAACTTGATCTTTTTATGTGTCTAACTATGTTGTTGTTTTTGTTGAAAATATTATTTTGACATATTTGTTGGTAATATTAACTTGGGCTATTCATATTTTCAATACTTCTACAAGACCCCATTCAAAGTTTTTAAAGTTTTATTTACTTCAAAATACTTGGAATCATAGAAGCATGTTTAGCTTGAGGGCAACTTGTAACGAAAGAACCCCCCATGAGGAAAGCAAAACTCTTGATTGGGAGAAATGAGCAACAGAACACTTCGGGCACGGAGAAGCTAAACTTTCCACACAAAATCATGTTGTGGAAAGATAAGACAGGATCCCAATATATCTTCTTTTAATTTTTGTGTGCAACCATTGCGATTTTCTAGGTGTTTCCTAGGAATTCAAACCATCGCCTTAAAATTTGAACAGTTGTGGAGGTCATGCTTTTGAAAATAAAGAACGGGTCATTAAATACCCTTAAAATTTATGATGCTATCATGAAAACTGAATAGTTATTAGAAGATTATATATAGGCATGCTACCCTATTATTTATAGTCATCGTGCTGACGGACTATTGATGCTGCATATGCTTCTATTTGGTGGCCGTATATGGCGCTTTCAACAGAATACAGTTGTATCTGTAGTCGCATGCCACGGTCCGACTGCCACATGGTCTTGGTTAAGATATGTTGTTGATAAGATCTCAAGGTTGTTTTCAACCTATTATGTGCGTAACTTGGTCAGCTAGACACGTAGTCAGCACTGATCGTACGAGAAATATTCTTTAGTTGTAACGAAAAGATCCTGTAAGTCGAGAGCCGCATAAGATCTTGGCCGCAAAGTGTTGTGGACTCATACGTGCTCTCGATCAGCCTTGGTTAGATGGACAATCTGGCCGCACAATATTGTGGCCACATACGTGCTCTCGTTTGGCCTTGGTCGGATGGACACTCTGGTCAGATGATAACAAGGTCATTATGCACCATTAAAATTGATTGGTTCAATAACAAACAAAAAAAGTACAAAGAGGTCACAGACAGACAATATAAATAAAATTTTTTTATTCTGGGGTGTGGCGATGGACAAAGAGCGCTATAGAGGCTCCTTTACTCCATTGACGATCCGATATAGGGTGAAAAATCTCTCTTCTGCTCCCTCTCTCCTCTCCTCTATTGTTCTCTGTCTGTCCCTCTCTGTATCTGTGTCTTTTGGGAATGTCACCTTGGTATATATAGTCATCCTTGGGCGCACATATGTTAGGTCGCATGGATGCTAGAGGGTGCCACGTGTATCTTCCTAACAGGGTACAGCTGTAACCGTGAGTAGGCAAGCTGCCACGTGGGTGCTTGTTTGGATTTTTTGTTGCTGAAGATATGGGCGATTCTCGTCCTTTGCGGGCATGACTTGGTCAATTCTGACGTGGCCCACACTTGGTTGGAGAGAGCAACTTAAGTTATAACGATAAGACTTGGTCTTCATGGAGTCTGAGATGCATGTGGCTAGAGACGCATGAGGCACATGGAGTCTGGGACGCACGAGGCCAGAGACGCATGGAACACACGGAGTCTAGGATATATGGGACCAAAGATGCATGGAACGCATAGAGTCTGGGATGCATGGGTCCAGAGACGCATGAAACACATGGAGTCTGAGACGCATGGGGCTAGAGACGCATGGAGTGTGTGACGCATAGGGTTCTTGTTGTGTTGTATACGTAGCGATGAACACCCATCGAGAGTGAAGGTCTTTGATGACGTGAGACTTCTTTCCTTTAGTATGTTTACATCTTTTGAGGCAATCGAAAAAATTATTTTTGTTAGGATTCTGTGTCAAATACGATCCTGTTGACGGGATGCCATGTCAGGTCCATCTGCGGCCAAGGATGGCTAATTGGGATGCATGGGTGTTGCTTTATTGGACTACATGGTAATTCTGTGGCCTAATCTGTTATGAGCTTTGGGGGCACATGGTTGTTGGACGCGTGGACGCGTACTGCTGAGCTGACACTTTTAAGACTTGGCTCAACCTTTGAGGAAGCCTATCCACCTTTTTCATGTAGACTTCTTGGAAATTAAACCGTCGGTTATATGCAGACTTTTTGGAAGATAAACCGTCGGATTAACCCTTCTAGGTTCATTTATCCAATTATTGCAGTCATGCAAACCGTTGCTCTTTTCTGTATGAACCACTGCCGTGGTTCATCGTGTTCCACCTTTGTGAAATATGTCGTCCAAGGAAGGTTCTATTTGGGAACCCTGGCCATGCGCCTTACTTCCTCGACGTCCCCTCCCTACTTTGCCCCGGTGCTCGGGTATAGGAGGGTCCAAAATTGGAGGGTCTCATAATGGACAAGCTATCGGTTCTCTGCCGGCTGTCGCAGTATCTCCTTCTAAAAAGAGAGCACGGGTCGGGGATGAGTTATCCACCGTTGATGATTTTCTGTCTTCGTTGGGGTTAAATTTAGAGGCTCTTGCTAGGCCTCTGGAGTCCACTCTGAATTTTTTCTTGCTGTCCATAACTCCAGAGGAGAGGAAGATGTTGGAATGGATGGAAGGACTGCGCTGCCAGTTTCATCGCATGGGCATATGTTCGCTCTAGGAGGTTGCGTCCGTGCTTCATGAGGCTCGCGACTTATCTGGATGATCGCTTTTTCCTATTTTTGTTTTTATTTTGTATGGGCCTTGAAGGCTATATGTTGTAACCCCCTTTCTGCAAATAAACTTTTTGTTTTGATCAATATCTCTTTTATGCGGCCCCCATACTCTGAGGATATTCATGCCTATGCGATTGACTATTCTGGTCGTATAGGTCCCGTGTGGCTCTCATTCGGCTTGCTTTCATGTTGGGGTACATGATCTCTTATGCGGCTTGCCTGATTTTTATGCTTCTATAATACCCCCTTCAAAGTTTCTAAAATAACAATTTTGGAATACTTTGAATTGGAAGCATGGTTGAGTTTTGGCCGCATATGAGTGACATGCCGCATAGCCGGTCCTGGCAGACTGTCAGATTATTAACTGAGTGGATTTACTCAATCTTTGATCGGGTCTTCTCGGATTCTGAGCCATCCTTTTACACGTAGCTCGGGACGTCAGTTTCTAAGGAGATTGAGATAGATCATGGGTATCGAGGCATCAAGTTCATCCTCATTAACCGTTGGGTTCATCACCTCGATCTCCTCACATGGTCTAACGACCTATAAATAGGCGACCATGAGAGTGTGAGAGAGAGAGAATTTTATCCCTTCGCTTCTTTTTCTTTTCTCTGTGTGGGATGCCAAGGGCTGTGACTCTTCTCGCCAGAGAGTTTGTCAGGGGAAGTCTTGATCCGTGGCCCCCTGATCTTGATGTTTTTCTTGGAGGTAGGATAATACTGCAATTCTCATACTAGGCTGCGAAGGACACAGAGGCACCAATACATAATCCTGTTGTAGGGATGTGTGCAGATCCTTCATGAAGTTCTACCATATGGATAGAGACTCGTCTTGGACGTGCACATACCTCTTCTCAAAGATCTGTCGTGTGGACGAGCAGTCCTCTGTAACATGTTCATCGAGCTTTGGCGTGGACGCATGGGTGAGGGATCATCTGCTTCATGTGCGCAAAACTTATCTATGGTTTGGCCGCATGGATGAGATCTTCTCTCACTCGTGCGCGTAGACTCGGTTGTACGTCGTTGTGGCCGGGCAGCAGTATGCGGCAGTTGTGCCTTTATACGATCTTTGCTGAAACTGATACGTGTCTTTTTTTTGCAGGTTTTGTCCTCGCTCGTGCTGCTCATGATGGAGCATGGAATGATATCATAATATCCATCATTCAAAGAGAATGTCACCCTTATGCGTCGGTTCCTCGTCAAGAACCAATATAGGAGACGAGGACGGTTCGCCAAGAATTGATCCAGAAGACGAGAACAGTTCAACAAAGATTGATCCAGGAGGCGAGGATGAATATCCTGCATCACGTGCTGAGTCATCCTTGTTCATGAAACGTGCTAGATGAATTTCTCCCCTTTATGCGGCTTCCTACCGGCTGGGGGCTTGCAGTGCCAACGACATGATTTAGATTAATTGCCATTCCTGTTATTGGTCTTCCCGCCTGGTCATATAGCGTCTGCTCCTACTCCTTCCTTGCTATCCATCAGTATGAATTCTTTTCCATATACTGAGGTTTGCACTGTAAAGGGGTGATCCAAAAAGCCTTGAGTTCTACTGTTGGGCCCACTTGTATCCGTGGCAGAAACAATATGGGAGCGCCTTTTAATGGAAGAGGTTCTGGTCAGCGAGAACTCATGGAACCCTTAAAAGGGATTTTCATTATATGTACTCAAGACCTTGAATATTAATGAAAACCCTTAAAATGTAACGGATTTCCATCATATCTACTCATGATCTTGAATAAAGGTTTCTCTTTTTCCAGAACTTCTTCCTGTATTTGTCGTGTTGTATGTTACGAATTTTGAGCACTGTGTTAGAGAAAATATGGATGTAGCACAATATCGTAGTCCTTTAGGGATATCCCGTTAGGGGATATTTGGGGGACTTATTACTTCTTGTGCACGAGAGTGCAAGTAATAAATTTGAAGCGGGCCTTGCCAGAGGTGATATGAACGTATCAAGTTTGGTGGACTTAACACCATTGGCTTACTTAAATTTAAGCACGGGTGATAAGTTGAGATGATGACTGAAGATAGTCGTAGGGAGTGGTTTGCTCCGAGGTCACATGGATATGGCAAACTCTCGGTGGAGGATGTGAGGACGATAGCTCAGAGGTAACATAGACATGAGCTGATCAATAGTTATACCGAGAGGTTAGGTACGATCCTAATATTTTTATGGAAGAAAAATGAAGCGAGCCAGAGGTAATACGGACGTGGGTGTTTGCTTCGATTGAGGACATCCCACTGGGAGATCTTTGGTGGACTTACTACTCCTTGTGCACTAGAGTGCAAGTAATAAGTTCAAAAACAATTCTTATCAGAGGTAATATGGACGTGATTGTCGAATCATGAAAAATTATACAGGACACATAAAGGTCATGTGCCCTCAACAGAACGACCAAGCCGTAGAGAAGCCACATGCAGCCTAAATCGTCAAGCCGCAGAAGAGCCAAATACGGCCTGAACAATCAAGCCGCAGAAAAGCCACATAGGGCCTGAATAATCAAGTCACAGAGAAGCCATATGCGGCTTGATCAACCAAGTCGTAGAGAGCCATATGCGACCTAAAACCAAATCGCAGAGAAGCCGCATAGTATACTATATACGGCCTGAACGACCACAGAACAGGGAGGCCGCATAAAATACCTCTGACACATATTTCGATGCCTATCAGAAGTTTTGATACATCACTCATCACTCTGAGATACTTCAAGATTTTGTGAAGACGACGGCTCAGAAAAAGATAACAAGTCATATCAGTGCATTAATTGCTTCGACAAACGTGCCATGCAACGTGTTCCCTCGTATGCGGCTATGCCCTATGCGACATTGCCAATATGTGGCCAGAGCGACCAAGGCCCAAATGAGAGCATATATATGACTACAAGTCCCATTCGGCCTTGCCATCATGCGGCCAGAGTGTCCATTCGACCATGGCCTAAATGAGAGCACGTATGGGCTACAAGACCTACGTAACCTCGCCATCGTGCGGCCAAGTTGCTATACGGCCTCTAGCTCACAAGATCTTTCCGTTACAACAGCAGAGATCTTGAGCAGTTGGTATTGACTATGTGTCCAGCTAACCAAGTCACACACACAACGGGTTGGTAACAACCCTGAGATTTCTTCAATAGTATATCTCAACCAAGACCACGTGGCAATCAGCCCATGACATACGGCGATAGTTGCAACCGCATTCTATTGAAAGGGCCTTATGCGGCCACCAAACAGAGACATATGCGGCACCTATAGACTATCACTACCCAATTCTAGAAATATAATTTTCTTTTTCTTTTAATTTGGTAAATTGTGTATTGATCATAAATAATTGTATTTATATTTTATTAGTTGGTTGTATTATTTTTATTGGTTGTTTTAGGGTTTTGGCTAGTCTGGACCCATGTCAGACCCTAATGGACCCATGCCAGACCCAACCAACACCCTTGTCAGACTTATTTATTGGTTTAGAATAGTTATTATTATTTTTATTAGTTAGTTGGAGTATTTTGAATTAGTTAGAATGTATTAGAAAACCCTAAACCTAAAACCTAGTTTGGATGTATTAGTGGAGGACATTTTAGTTATTGTGTTAAACCACAAGCCCTAACCCTTGCATTCCCTACATGGCCGGCCATAACCCCCCCTTTCATT